>NESQ01000464.1:0-64590 GCA_003070745.1 Tuber borchii
TCTGATGAATTCCCGGCGCGCCGATATACTAAGTCATCTCGGTAGGTTATCTGCCGAAGAAGATATCTCACGCAGTCCAGGATGTTGCGATAGAAGAATGGTAACGTGCTCTTGCCGTCCTCACTGGCAACTTGTCCTTCGAACCATCGTAGATATGGGCCATCCGGATCCAACGATCGAAGAAGTTTCTCCAGCATATACATGGAGCTATAGCCAATTGACGCCGGGTCACCGAGATCATTTGCAAAGTAATCATTGATCTGCGACTTCGAGGATTTACTCTCAATGAACCAAGATGCAAGTTTGAACCCCTTCGCACTGGTGAATGGAGCCCATGGGTCCTCGCACAGTTTGATATGTTCTTGCTCATATCCGTTGACGTCTCCAATTGCTTCTCCGGCGCGTTCATAATGCGTCTGTTCAGCAGCAGACGAAGACGTGTTGTCGCTAAGTGCGTCAGTATCGGAGTCGTACGTAAGGTCATTAATTGCGTCGCGTTCATATCCGGCCGGATCACTGGCAGGATCTGATTCGTAGTCTGAATCGGGGCGCTCGCTCGGTTCATTCAAGTTCTGATGAATTATGTCGGTTCCGGGTCGTCAATGCGATTCGGAGGCGGATTTCGTAGGGTAGAAGCAAGTATGATATCGAGATCTGCATGCGCTTTTCGGAGGTGTGCCTCGTATGGGCCTGCACGCATGTATCTTCGACGACAAAATGAACATTTGACCGGCATGGTAGATTTCAGCTCTGTTGATTTCAGGAGTCGTGTGTATATTCTGAGGGTCAGCGTAACTTGAAGGTTGTGGCGATCGTGATCTTAACGCGTAAGGGTGAGAAGCTGGGCCCGGCGCCGCGCACGCTTTGAACATCACAGTGGAATCGGTTTAGCGTTGTTTGTCGCGCCATCACGTGGGTTCAGCTGTTTATCACTTGCGTTCGACTTGAAACAGATAATGACCGAAACACTAATGCGCCTGAACTGTCAATTCTTGATTCATCTTGAAATCAACTCAAACAATTCATGATGGTTTCAACCTCTCTTGAACGTCTGCGTGTTGTATATTGAATGTGGGTTGATCTCGGCAGAAGGGAGTTCATCAGCAAAAAAGAAATCTGTCTTTTGTGCTCCACGGTGAGCCATGTCGTTGAGTTTTACGTTTTGGCTAATCGCGAGTGACCCCAGTTAATCATGATGCTTCCGATTGTGTCCCCTAATAATCAGATACAAATCTTAATTTTAGCAAAGTATAGGCTATTTTTATCAATATCTCATAGACATTTTACATTACAAAGTTGTATGTTATGAACTCAAATTTCTCAACTTCGGTATGTAAAAGGTCTGTGAGTTCTTAATAAAAATTGCTCATATTTTGCAGAAAATAGAATGAATATCATCTTCTTTAGTCAAACTAACGGGATTTTTAATATCGCGATCATAGACTCATGATGTGCCAAAACGTAAAACTCAACGACATGAGGCACAGGGGGCAGGCTGTTTTTTGCTGATGTTCATACCAAGAATAATCTCACAACGGCCACAATATCCACCAATATCCACAGCATCCATAATCTTCACAACATAAGACTCATATCTTTCAGAAGACTATCTATATCGACCAAAATTTGATCGACATAGTGCAAAATATCAACAATGTACATTACGTATACATGGCGAATCTGGGAGTGGGCCAGGAGGCTCTGCGGGAGGACACCTATCAACTTCCGCTGAACTCTCTCTCAGGGCCAATTAGTATGAGTGGCTCGAATCCGGACAGTATATCAATTACGGTTCATAACTCGAACATGGGGTTCACTACTATTCCAAAGAACCCGGTGTATACAGCATGGCGGGACCTTGCAAAAGATCTGATGATAGCAAGGAACTATGTGTCGGGAGTCTGGGCCAGAATTTATCCTGATGCTGACTTTCAGCTAATCGTCGCAGGTATGAGGAGATTGCGCCCTGCATGTGATGAAGTCGCCACAGCATCAGCTGCGAATGATCTGGCGCATATGCAGGAGATTGATAAGGCAGTCGTTCAACTCATTAAGGACTGTGTGAGGAAGTTGTTGACCACAGTAAAGACTCAGGGAGCTGGTGCTGCCCAGGGTCTGCCTGGAGTCCCCTTTGGGCAGGTGATTGTTCCGGCGAATTTACTATCAACAAACGTCCCAGCTCGGTGGGGTCTTCCAACGGCTATGCCGATCGTATCCCCAGTTCTTCAAAATGCTCCCCCGGGCAACGCTCCTCCTGATCCACCCAGGAACAACCAAGCTGCAGGACCACCCCCCATACATCCCTACCGGTTGCTTACCCTGGCCTCCAGTTGATGACCCTGCGTTACCAGTTGACGACCCTGCATCACAAGTTAACGACCCTGCTCCACCACCAATGGCACCGCCCCCCCCGGGAAATCCCGCTATGGCCAATATTATGCCAACAGGTTAGTTCTTTTCTAAATTATCTGCGTATTTCATGCTTTCACTTACTAATGAAGAGAATACAGATTGGAGCGCTCTACTTGGGCATCCACATGCCGTGTATATAGCTTATGTCCTGCCTTCGAGATATAGCCTGGGGCTGTCAGCCGAACAAAGGGCCAAGGTAAATGTCCCTGCAAACTCATGAGTACTCCATTGGCGTCCCCCTCACATCATTGGTGTAGAGTTCGCCAAGCTAGATTCCTATGATATCTGTGGACTTTCAGCAATGATTAACAGAACCATAGCTCACTGCCGGATTCGCTACATCGTTGGCGCTAGTGGCGAAGGTCGTAGAAGGCTGCGCAGATCTCCCAATCAGCCATTAACCTTGATAGAGTATATCTTTATCGGGGGCGATGAAGACGTACGCACCTGGCTTCTGTCTAATTCAGGTCTTGAAGACGCCCTCGACCTTTTAGGATATTGCTACCGTGATCGGAATGACGAGAGACCAGACACGGTAGAGCTGAGGAGCCTCCCTTATCTCATTCCACAAGCCGTCCGCCATTGGGCTTGTGACATCCAGGGGGCACGAATAGGCCAACCGCATTTTCGAGAACTGAAACCAGACGCCGGACATTATGGTAGGCAGAGTGATAAGCCTGAGGAAGAAGAAGCCCTCCGGGATGATACTTGTAATATTTCGCGCTCGAAATCTGCGCATGAATCGGAGGACATCACTGGAATATTGCCATCCCCCGTGGAGGAAGGCACAGAATCGCTGGCCATCTGTATCCCGTTTGCCGTTAAATCATTGAGTTTGCTGAATCGACAGCTGCCATTGGACTTGCTTCATCGCCCTTCTCAAGTCGACAAAGAGCTTAGGCGCGGGGCTCATTTCGATACCGAAAATTGCGACGATGAAACGCCCAAGAGACTACACTTGAGTTCTATCAATGAGTTTTTGAAAGCCAAGGAGGTACGGAAGCGCGACACTCAGTTCGATGACGAAACTTCAGAGGAGCCTGAGCTAAAGAGGTTGCGAGACGATTCCATCTTGAGGGAAGGTTTGAAGTGCGATGCAAGACTTTTATCCAAGCGTCCATTGTTGGCCCGTTCAAACTAGATGAGCAGTGGGTTAGCGGTTTGTTCTGACATTTCATAGGGATGTTTGTTTCCTTTTCTGTTTTGCGATGAGTTCAGCGATGAGTCCAGTATGTAGATTGTTTACTAGATGCACCTAGGCTTGGAATAGTAGTTTAGTTTCATAGTATTGCCAAAAGGATATTCACACTAGATAGCGTATAAGCAGTGCAGATGTGATGTACCGTGGGGGGGTGTCAACGATGGTGTGCCAAGACTTCGACGTCTGAAGGGTAGCGAACTCACGCATTGTAGTTTCGCGGCTCTTATTGCGGATTAAACCCCTATTGAACATACAACGCCGATTGACACCCTACCCCGTAGGGCTACCCCAATATCGTACTCGCGACCCCCTTGACGGCAAAATTTCTATTCAATGTACAATCACGCTGCGCCGCACTTCGTTCTGGTTGTCCACTGGCACAAGGAGTATAAGAAGGCCATCCTGCTCCTGGCTCTCCCAACCCTCAGTTCCATACAAACTGATCGTCTCCCCCCATCAATCCTTCGTTTGACATCCTTTATTAGAACACCCACGACGCCACATGCCTGAAGAGCCGGAGCTTGAATTTACACAAACCTCCTACTCATCTTGATAAATACTTCTTTACAAATCGTTCTTACACCACGTATCCAATGGCAACGTTGAAACAAACACAAAAACCGGCGCAAAAGACTAAGTAAGGACTCTCTCTACATCAATTCAGGAGCCCATTATCTTAACATCTCTGTCGCTCACAGACGTTATGCCATCCAAACACCGGCAGACGGCGAAGCCACCAGTGCCAAGCGCAGAAAACCCTGCACGCGAACAGCTGCGACTGCCGGTGAGGCCTCGAGAATGTAAGAAATCTTCCATATTATCAAGACCACCTATTCCGTACCCTCAATCTATCAAGTAACAGTTACGTGGACAGTCGTTCATTGATGTTGGACAAAAAGCCTGCATTTGAACCGGCGGTGCAAGATTCAAGATGAGAGAATGCACACATCTAGTACTACGCATATACTAGAAAGTTCAGTCCTAACTGTAGCTGGGATCAGGGGGGCGCGCTAAGGCTAATTTTCATACGGCAAAGGCTGGTGTGGGTTCCCCAACCTCGACCGGCGCAAGAGTCCATACACGACATGGCGCGATCAAATCAAGGTATATATCACGGCACTCTCAGGGAAACCCGGGTCCCTCACTGACGATCAATTCGACTCCGTCATCATTTTCGCAAGCTCCCTTCCCCCAGTCAACCTCCAGATTGCACATATAACAAACAAGCACCGCCAAGAAGATGTTGCAGAAGTCGAAGGCCAATTAAGGTACTTAGTCAGTGACATATGTAGAAAGCTTCAGGCGACGATGGATCCTCTCGAGGCGGAGGGCCGAGAAGCTGGATTGGATGCTGACACAGAACATCAGAGTGAGTTCTCATCGCCAGCTATGGTACGTTTCGCTATTTGGTGACTATTACTAACTATTTTTTCTAGCAGTTCAATGCGATTGGGCTTCTCCATATTCCCCACGGGCGATAAGACTCCACATTGTTGGTCGGACAGGCGCTCTGACAGCTAACTACCCTTAATTGGACCACCGTTGGTATGCCACCGACCCCAGCGAATGGATCGCGTGAGACGTCCTGGCATCACCCAGCTTGAAAACTCTACTCTAGGTCCTCAAGCGACAACATCTAGAGGAGGCAATCGGTTATCCTCGATATCTCATCGGGGCGACCAGGCATGGAGTCACCTCATTGCGCCAGCAACTCTCAGATCCTCTCCCTATATCTGAGCTCATATTTTTATATAGAGATAATAACATCTAGGCATGGCTCCTCGCCAATCCGGGCAAAGATCCTCTGGATCTCTTACTGCTGGAGTCACGCCAGGATCTGGGCAGGAACCGAGAGGCGACCCCTGCGCCTGCTTCCTGGCGATACCCTTTTTGTAATCGCAAGGTCTGGGATTGCTAGGGGCATATGGATGATAACGTAGAAGAGGAACATCCCAGTGACGACGGCCACAATAACAGCTCCGGCAAAGATAACGATAGCAATGCCGATGAAAGCTTGGGCGAGGACAGTTACAATAACGAGGAAATGTCGGGAGATACTCAGGCGCCTGCTAGTAATCCCCGCCGTACTAGTAATCACCATCGTATTAAAGACATCCTTGTTGTTGTAAGTTTTTGTGCCCAATGTGCTTTTGATTTAATATCTTAATACAAACTCTATGGCTAATCAACCACCTAGGATGACGATAAGGATGTTAATGAACTCCCACGCGGGGGGACTGAGAAAGCGACTCTCCTCCCATTCATAATACACCTAGAAGAGATTCTCAGCATTCCGAACATAGAAACCCAGAGACCGGGTCCTCTAAGCCGTCGGAGCAAGAACAACTCCGATCTATGAGGGACCCCAGTCCCATTCGTGATCCACCTGGAAGACGTAGGCAGGATTCGGAACATAGGGATACAGGCACCAGGCCCTCTAGGTCGGTGGAGTAAGAACAACTCAGATCAATTAGTGATTTTGTCCAAGCGAATCACTTGGCGATGCAGCTATTAAGGAATCCTGAGGCTGTGGCAGCTGAGCCTAGACCACCGACTGTGGTGTCCGAACCTGGACCAGCGACTCTAGTGCCCAAACTAAGAGAGCGTCGTTGTCACGCTCGTGAGCATGATGGCACCATCAATAGCCCTGTTTCCCATCCTGAACAATCTGAGGATTACGATATTCATCGTGGGACGTATTCTACCTCCACGCCCGAGACTTTTACACTAGCAGTGATCACCCCGCCTGCTCCTATGACCTCTAGTGCTCCTGTCCCTACAAGTGTTGCTTCCGGTATAGCTAGCCCCCCTGCACCCCAACAAACTACGGCAGCCAGAACTACTAGGGATGCTAGTACCCACACCAATGCGACACACACCGTCAGAAAAAAAAACGCCAAAGGCCAAGCGGAAATATCTTGTCTTAAACGGCACGACCAGCCTGAACCCTCGACGCCTATCCCACGTTGAGGGCCAAGTCGCCGTGGACATCACTGAATATAAATATCTTCACGTTTTTTCCACGGCCCAAATTCCCCTTTTTTTTGATACATCTTTTCTCGTCGTCTTGCATTCTTTCGATTTTTGTAGGTTCTTGTCGCTTATATAATAGTAATAGTAATCAAACCCAGAGAACCCCTTCCAGTTGCTTTGGCACCTGGTATTCGCTACCTTTCAGATTTTTCTCGTACTAGTAATTAGCGCACATCTCATTCTAGGATATTATCCAGGCTAGCGTCGACAAACTGCGTGGGTCTATCAGCAGGCTGTGATCTTAGTGCTTATTTTTACATTGGATTCAGCTGTGCTAATTGGATGTCGGGAGATGAAGGTTCATACCGCCAAGTCTTTTTACATATTTTTACATGGGTTCATCTGCGCTAATCAGGCGTCATGAGATGAGAGTACATGCCGCCAAGTCTTTTTAAGCGTGGCAAATGAGATGAGCCATAACTCGGTTTCGACTAATTCTTCTTTCACGACTTTGTGCTGAGCCCTCCGGGAGTTGAGATTGTCTGCGTCGCAAGCGCAAGTTTGACGATACTTAAAACTCACTCCCCAGCCAATTCATTCACTCACATACTGAGTGATAGTCTGTACACATCTATATCCGGTATCGCGTGAACAGACCGACAGTGTCAGCTTATTCTCGAGCCCCTTGCATATAGGTTCTAAGGTGCCCAGCACTCCGATTCGACATCCAGAAATGAGGGTGGATAATCCTAATCTTCTTTCAGCCTAGAGAGTGTCTAGCGAGCAACCCCTCGTCGCTGACTGACACCCCTTCCAGCTAGATTTCGCCCAGTCAGCATGTTGGCTACTCTTTCATTCCACGTAATTTTTCTGACGCCCCAGTACTGAATTGTCAGTGTCTAGTTCGATAGATCAGTATGTCTCCTCCAAAGCACAAGAACGATTCTGAAAACGCTGTTTCGTAGGCGAATTTTTACTCTAATCATGCACTCCTTCACTCTATCTAACTCTCTTTGTGAGAATATGCTGACTCCAGGACTTGGGATTGTCTGGATCCCTAGAAACAGGATTGAGCCGGTTGCCCGTCCAATTCTTTCAGTTGCATACTGAGTGATAGACTGTGCATGGCTATATCTAGTCTGGCGTGAACTGACAGTGTTTTACGTATTCACTAGGTGAACTCCTTACATACGGTTTCTAGTGTCATCAGCACTGCTCATTTGGTATTCAGAGATGAGAGTAGATACTCCTAGTGCTCTTTTGGCGTAGTGATGTCTCGCGGGCAGCCCATATCCCTAAACGACACTCCTTGCAGCTAGATTTTGCCTAGCCCCAATACTAACGACACCTTCATTTCGTCTAATATTTTCCACAACGGACCAGTGAGTCCTATGTGATTCAAGAAAGCCTAGATCACGAACGCAGTATTGAACACTCCCAAACCCTCTTTGTGTAGGCGTCGTTTGCTCTTGCATACCGAGTGATAGTCTGTGAGGCTACCAACCCCCTAAATCTTAGTGTACGGGTATAAGACCTAACCCACCCTATTCAACACAAGAATCTACATAGACTCCTAGCCTTCACAACGCGCGACATATATTTCAATTGTCATACGTCCTGATTGCTATCTTACCCAACGCTCGCTAACGGTCTAGTATCCCACCATGCATTTGAATTCATGGAGTCATCCAACTGCCCAAGTGGGTAACCTGAATGGGCGTAGGGGCGAAGTTGTACCCGACACCATGGGATCCAGTCAGCCAACTACCCGAGTAGGCAATCTCAACGGGCGTAGGCGCGAACTTGTTCCCAACAGAATAGGATCCTGTCAGCCAACTTCCGGTGTGAGCAATCTGAGCAGAGGGAGGCGCAGCGCCGTACCCGACATCATGGTATCCAGTCGGCCAACTACCCAAGCAGGCAATCAGAACAGACGTGGACGCGACGTCGTACCGGAGTAGTCTGGATCGGGAACACAGCAGAATGTACGAGGCACCTTCCATAGTACGCTACCGAACAACCAGTTATCAAGTCAGAATTCTTCCCCACCCCCAATTGCCGGATGTCTTGAAGGAAGACCGTCATAGCGCCCGCAGGAGCACAATTCAGACCACCGTGTACACTGAACCGGAGATGGAGCCTGATGGACAAGGACATCTGGAACCTGGGCATCATAGCGATGATAGTAGTGATAAGGAGTACCATGATTCAGACGACGGGGAAGAAATGGAACAAGACACCGAACCTGATGTAGAAGTCCTCGATGGCGCAGATGGCACTCTATGAGGACGACTTTGGGGGTCTCAAACGGCTGAGAGATAGGGAAACAATGACCTAAAGACCTTGCGACTTTTGACCACCTCCAGATCGCAGGACGCAACTCTTGTCCGGCGGACCCCCGTGGCTCATGTAAGCATAATCCTTGGCAGGGCCTACACCCCACTAGCATTCCCGTTATCTTGTACAGCACGGTATTCATCTCCACTTGGAATCCCTAGTACTACTACATCTGGTGTTAGAAGCTCGACCCCACCAACAAGTGAACTAACCACACCACAGCCCGGGCGCATCAGGGGCATAACCAACTCACGGTGAAATACAGTGACCGGGGTAGAAGGAGAAATAGTAGTCGTGGCAAAATATCTGATGCTTCAGTACACCCTCTGTGTTGATCCACTCCCAGACCCAGTTACTTTTACGTCAGCGATGCACGGTGTTTGGAGTCGCGCGCAGGATGAGATTGCCGACGCTGGGAATATTGAAGCATCTGAGAAAAGTCTTGACCTTGTAAGTGCATTCGGACGTGATAAGATACAGGGTGTTTTACTAACTATCAAAGATATGGCAAAAACACTCGACTGGGCGGGCGCAATTCGTATATTATATAAAAAATAACATAAAGAAATTATACGAATTGTGAGGTGACGCGACAGCTATCACGCATAGGCTTGAATACCTCCTCAAAGAGGCCAGGTTCATTTGTCGCTCAGATGGCTATGAGGTTGGTACCACGGATTGAGAAACCCGGATTTTGGATTACTACTGACTATGAACTTGGCATAGGAAATAACCTTCTGGTTCCTTGCGCCCCAATTTGCCGACTTAATATATGGTAAGTATTTCAAGGGCAAGAGAATGGGGGAGATCTTAAACCCGGGTTTTTAGAGTATATCAATGAGATGATCGTCTGCCTCACATGTGCAATACTCTGCAATACCCTGCGGGCATGGCAAACTGGAGCACTCCTTGACCCTCCGGAGTTCAAATCTGAGGCCTTTAGAGGTAAGAGTTTCCTGATCTCCGGGCCTTTCATTCCGTTCGTTCAAGATGTAGAGAATTCACAAATTTCACGAGATCTTTTCATACAGCAGAGGGACACATAGCCGGGGTTCTCAAGGGCCACGCAAGAGCTGATGCTCTGGAATCTGCGTGAAATGAGTATGGATAAGGTTAACCAAGAAAATCAGGTTCTGAAGGAGAGGCGCGAAGGCATTGCCGATAATCATGAGGCAGTTCACGCGGAACTGGAGTATCAGCTATCCAGCCGGAATCCGAATCGACCCGCTACACGAGAGCCGACACCAATCTACACTGGCGCGAGGCGCATAGTAGAACGCCTGGACAGTCAACTGGAGCGTGAGCTATCCAGCCAGGAGCCCAGACAAGCAGCTGCTCGAGAACTGACCCCAATCAACACCGACGGCAGGGTCCTAGAAGGACACCAGGAGAGTTAACATGCGTTGCAGGATAGCGCCAAGTCATTCAATTTTAGCCAGTCGGCCTTTGCTTGGGCGCTTCGAGGCTTGGATACTGAGTCGGTTACTTTTGATAACTCACTACACTTGATGCTGGAGCAGGAGCAGGAGAGGGCTGCCAACCCATATCTAGCCAGTTGCCTTTCCCTGAACTTGGATGACTTTCAGGAAGATCAGGCAGCTGCAGGGGAGAACGTTTGCCAAAACGGCGACGAGGTCATATAGAATAAATAGATTTACTAGGCCAAGCAGTGTGAGCAGGACGTAGTAATGGGTACAAGCATGCTCGATGGTCGAGCATGATCGTGCCCATCGTGCCCATCGCTACAGGACGTCGAGGCGATCACAATATAATAGTAGTAGATAAAATCAAATATGGGAACAAAGCTTAAGAGAGTACCAGGCGTGGAGTACTAGTACTAGTGACGAAGTCGTGAACCGGCGTGTAAGATGTTGAGCAATCTCGAAAGCGTCAAGAAGATACATATATGGATTCTCGACGGCCTCAGGAGACTTTAGCCTAGCCTCAGATGATATCCTGCAGGCGTCCCAAGAGCACCGAGCAGCATCGGGACGTGATAGCAAAAGTCAGCTGCATCATGATGAGATTGGTCGAGAAGGTGATGATCAGGTGGTGAGAGGCGAGGAACAGAGGCCGTCTGAATGAGAGAGGCAAGAATCTGAGGCCATCAGGAATGGAGAGGGTAAAATCAGGAGGTGTCGGGATGCAGGAGAGGAGTATTGGACATCTTCAGGAAGGAGAGAACGCAAGGATCGATGTGGGGATGGCGTCAGGATGTGGTGTGACGGGGATGGCGACGTCCGGACGGAACGTCACACTGAGGTTAGGTCTCGAACCGCGGTTGACGTTTTGAGCGTTCCGAGCGTCAGTAGCACAGGACGCTCAGGACGTATATTATAATTTTTGCTGATGGGGAGTGAATGGATCAGGTGCCATGGGAGGGGGGAGCAAGTAACAGAAGTTGATTGAAATCAAAAAAGCGTAAACTGGAGGACGAGGGCGATAGACCTCGATGGGTCTGGGTTGAGGCAGGTAGAGGCCGGGGAGTAGAAGTGGTATGTGAGGGAGGTGCGAGAGAGTATACAAGAGTCAAAGCAAGGACATGGGATAGCCAGGACAAGGGAAGGGTGGACCAGAGATCACTAGGACGAGGGAAGTGTGGACCAGAGATCACTGTGATAGGGGAAGCATGGACCAGGAACGCAGATCCAGGGTCCCAGTAAAACAGCTAGACCTCGGTGCTGGGTGGTTGACCAAGAGGTTCAAGGCGACCAGGGGTAACCCGGTTACTTCAGGACCAGCCAAAAACATTTTGCTGATAAACCTTCATAATGCAGAACGAATATTTTAACTATCGATTAGAAGGTAGCGGTATGCAAAAGCTAGGTGAATAGCCTCATGAACGGTATACTTAATCTGAAGACCAGAGTTGACAGTAACTACTAAAGGCTGAGGTTAGGATTGACCTCAAATTCAATACACTCATTTGTCTTATTGTTTGTACTCTATTCACTGAGGGTACCTTCGACATTTGGTGGGATGGGTATCTAGTTCCCTGCAGTTAGCTTGATTGTGTTTCCTATTATAATTTGCAAAATGGCAAGCTTAAGGGCCAGGTAGCCTGATGACGAAGATCTGAGCTTTACCAAGATACTCCCCCATTCTTAGCATTAATACAATCTCTTTCACTGTGATTGTCATTCCCTAGTCGTGACCATGGGGTTTTGCGAGGGTTTTACCTGATGATTAGAAATGAAAAAACTGTGTTCCATAGAACACCCCCATTGCCCCAACTCTTCATAGTTTTACAATAAATAACCCAGAATACACCATCCCATTTCCCTTTTCTGTGTGACTCGACTGAACACCCCTCTATATTTTTGCCTCCCTGCCAGCCTTGTAATTCCCAACTTCCCTCACGACAAAGACCTTACTAAAGGACTAGGAGAAAAAGATTCATTCCATTGGTGGTTACCAAGTGACACCTCAAAACACTCCACCTCGACGATCCACCATCTCTCAACCACACTGCTTCTCCAAAAGACAGGGTACCTTACTGAGTTTGAGGAAGGGCAAATTGTTGTTCTGAGTATAAAAGAAATACCTTTTTCAGAAATTGGAGAGCTCTTATACCGCCCTAAAAGTACAGTTCAAACTTTGCATAACCGCTTCCAAATGAGGAGTGTGGCAAAAACTCTTACTATATCTGGAAAACTACAGATTATCACTCCATGAACTTGTCACCGTCTAGTCAGAGAGTCTAAGATGGTACGCCACCTAAGTTTATCAAAATAGCGTAATGATTATGCACTTCATGCCTATATTGATAGAGTCAAGAGAGCTTTGGCTTCGCTCAACATAACAAAATAAAGGGCCAGGTAGAGAGTGCTCTTGAAGGAGGGACATGTTGTCAAGAGGTTAGCCTAGGCATGGAGTATAAGAATTTGACAAATAAAGATTTTGAAGATATCATCTTTAATGATGAATGCAGGGTTGAAAAGTCTAAAAATCCTAAGGGCATTTGTGTATTGAGAACACTGGAAGAAAAGTGACGCAAAGACTATATTCAGTGAGTTACTAAGGGCCAGGGGTAGCGCTGATAGTTTGGGCTTGTATTTGGTGTAGAAGCAAGGGTCCACTGATTTCCATTTTTGAGAACAGTATATATTGATTTGTATATATTGAAGTTTTGAAGGATGGCTTAGTTGATATTTGCCAGGAGGTGAAAGACAGAGTTGGAGATCCAATCTTTCAGTAGGATGGTCCAAAGATACATACTGCAAGAGATACTATGGTTTAGTTTGCAGAAGACAATATAGAGGTTATGGAATGGCCACCCAATTCCCCAGACCTCTATCCAATTGAGTACTGCTGAAAGAGGATGAAGGAAAAGGTACACCAGTGCTTTCCCAATATTCACAGGACTAAGGGGGGTCCAGAAACTGTTAGGCAATATCTAGCAAAAGCCCTTAATCAGGTTTGGACTCATGATATTGAAGGTGAATTTCTGAAAGAGTTGTGAGAGTCTATGCCTAGTAGAGTTGCTGCTGTCTTGGATGCAAGGGGATGGTATACAAAGTATTGATTTTATTTGCTTTCTAATTTCATATATAGCTTTCATTATATCTACTTTATATCTACACAGATTTTTACTTTATTCTAAGCAGTTGTGGTTGCATGAGTAGTAAATTTGAAGTGGTAGTAGGGTTGCTGTTGCCATGTCGGACGAGGCTTTTTGGACCCGTACTTTACACATCCCCCCGCTGGCATGTACGGAGCGAATATAGGGGAGGTCTTGCCAGCGGATTCTCAGGCCGCGTCCCCCATCTGTTCGCTCCGCACATGGGGGGGAATTGTGCTAGTGCATGCGGAGGGAAGAGGAGGGGTGGGAGATTTGCTTTTTATTTCTCACTTTCTCTTTTTTTTTCTGGATAATTATCATTTGATATTACGATTGTAGAATAAGTTAGGTTCGAATTACTATTGTCTACAAGCCGAGTGGGGTTAAGCCACCAAGAGCCGCCAAGAGACTTGAGCTGGAGGTGGAAAGGTGGGAAGAGGTAGAGGACAACCTGTGTGGAATTGGAATTGGGCATAGTGGGAAGGTCCTTTGACTAGTTATACAAGGGTAGATCATGAATTCATGGTACAGAGCAGGGGTGGTTATTCCTCTGGGGAGACGGTAACTTTGGAACACTCAAAAAAGATGTGTTCCAAGCTGATGTGGTGGTGGCGATAAGCCATCGGTTGCGAAACATTCTAAATTCAGGTTGTTGCACACACCTGCTAGATACCACCTTGGTTAGCTGTTTACCTGTGCCATAGCCTTGATTGCACAGTATAGTGGAGCACCGGTGCATTCTCCATCAAACCATAATCTGGCTTTCTGATGTCTGCTAAGTCCCATTTTTGTCTAAAGTGACTTGATCTGGACAAGCTTATGGTACCCGATTGCAAGCGCTGTTCCACTGCTATCTCATATCTGATCCCTGCTCTGTACTATGAATTCATAAGCTACTATTGTATATCCTTTGGGCGGTCTAAGACAGTAAAATTCGCGACCAGGACGCTAACAACAGTTCGAAGGACTGTGATTCGTTGGGAATTAAAATGGCTGTTAAGATGCTGAGTCACTTTGGCTTTGAAAAGCCCAATTCCGAATCTGAAATAGCTAGCTACCCGCCTGATCTGGACTTTGGTGGGCTTAGCGTGCTGGTCGCGAATTTTACTGTCTTAGACCGCCCAAGGGATACTTTCAAGTTGCGATATATAATTGTTGGTATTTTTTTAATGATAATACCAGTATGCAGGGGTATCGTACCCACTCAGCCTCAAATGTCTTGGTGGCTTGAGCCGGCTCGTGAACAACACTAGTTCGAATTGGTGCGGGAATGTAATATAGTATGCTAGACTTCAGTGCAATTTGTGATAGATATTATTAGCGTGCATGGTTACAGCGCTAGTATTTATCTACGATGTCGCGGTTGAATTTAGCACTGGCTATTGGTGTTGCGGGCTTGAAATTTACCTTGGACGGCAGGCTATTGATTGGGGGGGGTGTGAATTTCGCTTGCAATCACGTGGCCATAATAGTCTAGTCGGGAAGCTTTCGTCATACAGGGTAGGAAAGCTTGGTACAAGGGTCAGGCAATAAAGAGTGGAACAGTGCAGGGGGGTCGGGCTGAGTTTAGACAAAAAATATGGAACGCCGCAGCCGAACTACCCTCTTACAGAACATATGTTGCAATAGTGAGATAGCTCTTAATCCACACTCTATGTAACATGCTTTATAATAAAGTCATTAAATTCAAACATTGGTCTGTTTGGCCAACACCGCTATTAACAAGAAAATATGTACTACAATATGATTGAGAAGAGTATTCTCTACACATACTAGATCCTACAGAATGTTTATCTCTTGAATGAGCCATTAAGTTTTCCAGTTAAATTATTAGGATGACAGCACTAATTGGTATCACAGTTTAAAAGGTTGGGCACCATGCTCAACAAGCACCTCTTAGTGTTTTTATTTGGTGGCAAATTTGCTGAAGCAGAGGCCATCTACACCACTTACAGAGATTTTCCTTTATTCATTGAATAGGAAGGGAAGAATAATAGATTCTCTGAATGTTGCTCTCAGAAGTGTACCACTACTGCTGAGACATTACTTAGAACAGTACCGATCTTTATTGCCTGACCCTTGTACTAGTATCCCCTCGGCCGCTGAGACATTCCAGTCTTGTTTAGGATGTTGGGCACTAGCCTGTTTGAGTAATAGTGATAGGTAAAACGTCGTCCTTCAGAAGTAGCGTAGTGCTCAGAATACCGGAAAACCAGTACTGTTCAGCATGGCCATGATAGAAACGAGAGTGACAGTGTAGATTTGCTCCCGGTTACTCAAATAGGCTAGTCTTCAACATTTTAAACAGGGCTGGAATGTCTCAGCGGCCGAGGGGATACCTAAACTTTAAACCCGCGATATTATCACTGGCGAGAGCGTTTGTGGTTTGCACTCCGGGACGATAGTTTCGTAGTGTCGGCCACTGAGTCGGTAGTGGCTTGTGGATGTGAAATGGCAGAGTTATTTCGGCGATATTCTTGGAGTTTTGGAGTTTTTGTGGGGGAGGAGGCACTCTACTAGAAACTCTTATCCGAGGAGGAAACCTGGATCTTAATTCTGTCGTGTTACTATCTACACCCTGGATGATATTATTAATAATATTGTAGTGTGAGAAAAGACCCAAGTTTGGTGAAGAGGGGGGTGGAGAAAATCTTAACAAGGTTAATCGACTTGAAGCGGTGAAAGGTTTGCTTAAATAATAATAGCAGTGTGAGCTCCTTGTTTTGTTCTCATACCGAAAAATCTGCCGAAACTCACTAAGTCCGGACTAGCATATCTTAATTCCCGTCTAGTAAGGTATCGCATAGCTTGATATTTTGGTGTAAAGAATAGGCTGTCATTGCCGAGAGCTTGCTGGTATAAACTGGCCAATGAGGAACACTCACTGAGGATGAATCCTACTCCCTCACTGTCTGGATTTAACATATCCTGGTCCGGGCTTAGTGAGTTTCCGCAGATTTTTCGGTACCGGTACCGTACTCGTATTTTTGATGGAGCCTGAAGGAAAGCACGGAGGAGCGAACAAAAGCGCAATCGCAAAAGGCTCCAGGAGGAAAGGCGGAAGATGGGGGAATCAGTGCTCTCGTTCGCTCTCTTGTCCTTCTCTAGCTAAGGACATGCTAGGAGATACATATCTCCCTCTAACTAACAACAACCAAGCATTCCCGAAACTCAACGAACTCTAAGGAAAACACATGCGGCTGATAAAACCCAATCACTAACAATCTACAACCATACTACTATCCCATGATTCCCCGTAATCTCCAGAGCCTCTGCCCTAAAAGGTGCAAACTCTCGTATGCCTAGTGGCATAGGTTATGAAATAAACCATGGAACTAATATCTCATATTATACCTACCGACATAGGATGTGAAAGTAATAGAGCTGTATGCCCGATACCCCTCTACTTGAGTACCTCCTAGCCGCATATCCGCCAACTTGCATATCCGCATATCCGCTCAACTGCGTAACCTCATCCCCCATTGGCCACTTTCAAAAATAAGATTGGCCAATAACGAACGGGGTCAGGGCCCGGCGTGCATAAGAATTATAAGATTTGAGTGGTTGATTAGACGCATTCAGCCCCGGGGTTGAAAAGCGGTTATGCAGGTTTTTCAAGTCGAAAAACTTTGGCGTGTGCTCGAGTCGAATGGTTTTTTGTCAAGTGCCGGAAAACCAAAATCTGCACCAGTTCCTGTGGCAAGGTGTAAACGATCAATCACCCGGATAATGAGTGACTGTTTATGACTGCGCAAGAGGCGTGATTGCAACCATGGCTGTTGCTCATGAGTAGCACTAAGGGTCCCGTTTACCTAAGCGTCTAGTTTTAAAATTTGGGTGATAAAACTAGACGGTGCCGTGTCAACCGGCATGATTTCCCAATAGACGGAGACGGTGTAAAAGTGTGTACCTAATTTTCTACCCTCCTAGATTCTTGTAGCCAGACGGTCAAAACATAATGTTTCCATGCAGGTGCGTTTGGAAGTCCAGCCATGCAATAGGCGGCACGCCATGGTAGGTAAACACCAGGTACTCGTAGTGTCGAAGCGTTTTTAGAAAAGACTGCTATTGCATACCACTCAAATTGAAGAAAAAGTGCAAAATTTGGGTGGTATGCAATAGCAGTCTTTTCTAAAAACGCTTCGACATTACGAGTACTCGAGTACTTGCGTGTACTAGGGGGTAGCAAAAAGTCGGGCGCACCACCATTACATTTATGTGTAGACCAAACCGGATTAGGAAACTTGAGTGATAACTGGTGAGGATTTTTTGGTGATGGCAAAAAGTCGGGCGCGGTTTCACAGAGAAGCAGCTTGTGTTACCGCGCCCGAAATATCCTTACACCCGTGTACAGTACCCCTCCAACCGTTAAACCTCGCTTAGCGGCCAGTACCGTCTCGTGCTGCTCGATCGCCGTCTATAGGTTAACGGGTCCTAAGAGATCTTTGGTCCAATCATTACCACTCTGATGTTGCAACTGTAAAAACTCGAACACAAGAGTTATGTGCTATGTCGTTGCAATTGCCTCTCGTAGCACAAGCAAGGCGTTGTATATTTTTCCTTTTTTTTCGCCTCAGCTGAGGTTTGAGTTGCGATGTCTCACCTACCCCTCTCCCAGACGGGGAATTTCAACGGTATGGCACACAACTCTTCTATTCGAGTTTGTACGATAGTTTAATGTCTACAGGCGAAAACGCTATTTTTAACTTATGATATCATCTTTATTTAGTGACTATCTGATATTTAAAACCACTACAGGATTACTGCAAGCTTTCTGCATCCCACAGCGGCCCTACCCAGCATGCAACACGGCTAATCCCGAAGAACGAAGAGTATGCAAATTCTGGTTGACGTTTTGGCTTTCTGGAACCATACAAAAACATCCAATCTACTCGAAACTTGACTCTCGGATAAAACTTTCAGCTCCAGGGCTGAATGCTTCTACCGGGATTTCAACGACTTGATGCAACCAGGTTCAAATTACACCAAGATAGGTTAACGGGATGTTTGAAGGGCTAGGCACCACTCGTATTATAAGGACTCGGATGATTGGGCTATGTGCTATGTAGTTTAGGATTTCCTCCTCTGGCAAAAAACACAACAAAAATTTGCCCCACCCAGACAAATAAAGAAGAGAGAAAACACCCGAACCTATTAAGAGAGGCAAGTCTAGCGTCCTCGCACGTGGTCTGATTATTTGACTTCTTAAGGTATCTCATAGTCCCCATGCGCACTAAGCCTGGCCCCGCTCGTTATCTGCGAAAAAAATAAATACGGTATTCTGAGTGATTAGCCGTGAAAAGCCTACAGGCCGTTCACAGATAGAGTTATCTGAAGGTTACTTGGACATCTAGAGGTCGCGCAGTCCAATTGGAATTTTGAATAACCTGGCGGCTTTGCTTGGGCACCTGGCGGCGATAGCTGGTCCAACTTTAGAGTTCGGCATGCCAGTTGCCGGGGCCACTAGGCTTTTGCGACGGTCGGTTTTTTTGACTGTACTTCCCTAAACTTTTTAAAACCACAGCAGAACTAGCTGGACTGCCAACCTATAGTCAAGGCCATGGTCCCGGCTAAGTGCCTGAAATCAGTAACTAGGTGTTTTACTGTCTTTTGGACCATTTTTCTGGGGGGAGGCATCCGAGCCACCAGTTCCAGGGAATTAACAGATTAATGGCACCCGCAAGAAATCACATTTTTGCTCCAGTAGGAACTGATCCCTACCATGGCGACATTGTTTTGGTGGGGGGAGGGCTTTCTTTTCACCAATGTTCATATTACTTTACTCATATTTTTCTGACGTTTGGAAAAAAGACCTGGTCCCGTACGCCCACATTTAGTAAATAGCCTTAGTAGTTGCAAACCGTAAGAAAGAAAAATGTGATAGAAGGATAAATCACTAAAGAGTTCCCTTACAGAAGTGCTGCATCAATTCCTTGCCTGCGACAATCGGAAATATACTCATAAATCTTTCAAAAAACCAGGGGACCATCCCGGAATTCTAAGGGGATATATTCCATAGCTTCTCTGGCTAATTGCGAACAACCCACTCGGTTGGAGTCCCCCGCTCTTTCACACAAAGGGTGCTAGTATTTCATGTTTTCTTAGTTCGATAGGAGTTGCTCTGGCAGCATATCCAGACCTAGTCGTTTTTACAAATGTCAGAAAATTAGGAATGGAGTTAGGTTTGGAGGGTACGAACAATGATATGTGACGCAAGAGGAATCAGCCTTGGAAATTTGCGTATTCTATATCCCATCGTGATTCTATGTGAAGATTTGCTATTAAAGCTAAGTGATTTTATAGCTATATTTAGCTAACTGTCATGATATCTACCATAGGGCGATGAGAAGCACTTTGGCAACCAAACAAAAGTTTGACAAAATCTTGCATGTGATGCGATTGCTCCCTTGGTTATAGTTTGGGCATTCTTGTATGGCCACCAGAATTCTCTTGCGCCATGTAGTTGAAACACCAATGGAAGATAGTAGTTCAGGAGATGCCATATTTCAGACACTCAGGTTTCTGTCACTCAGAGCTAGCACATTTTTGGGGGTTTATAGCGATAGATACGAGCATAGTCAGGCAGATTACGGGGATATTCGATCAGGCTCTGGTCGCGAGGCGCCAATGACAGAGTGAGATGAAATGGAGGCCCGGATCATGAGGTTCATTATGGAAAGTACCGGGGCGTCCTTGATGATAATCAGCTGTCATCGCTTGTGTTCCAGTATGATATATTTCTTGTATATATAGTAGCCACCACTTATCCAGGTATAGTCGCAACCCAACAGCATTATAAACCCACGGTAAGTTAATCCAATTCGCCCATCCTGGGCACACTAGGAAGTCTCCACTAGCCTGGTCAATAGTAAGAAAACCGATCCCCTGAAAGCCCAGCGAGAGCACTGATATCTCCAAAAATGTAATAGACGATCAAGTTGATTGACAGAAAGTGGGCTTGTTGAAGAACAAATCGTATAGGTTATGGTTGATAAACTGATTATCTCGTTAAATGAGATAGATTGCTTATCACGGGCGTTTATGGTGAGAGATCCTGATTGGGCATCCTCAAGTATAACCCTGCTCTACTACTGGATGAGTAAATCGACGAGGTCATGAGGTAATGCTCCATCATGTGATGATCGAGAATGCCACTGGTTGAGGTGATTGGTAGTGACGGATAGCATCATGCTCGAGCAGATAATTTGGCTCATCCTCGAGCATAAATAGTGCTCGAGCTGACCCAAACTTATGCTTGAGCATGACCATCCCCATCACCCATTGGGCATAATCTATTAGAGCATAAATAGAGCATAATCTGATTATATTCAGCACTAGTGTCTCTTCTAACCATAGCATTGACAACTATCCTACATAACTGAGTTGAGGGTAGGATATTGTCTGTCTTGGCATTTTGTTAGGTTTAAGGTCGTTACCTCCTAGCTTTTAACTTTGTTCACCTTTCTTTACTTTTCTCTAAGCTCCATATTGCCTATATCCCTTTTTTCCAACCCTTCGAACTATCTTTTTTATGCACATCTTGGGGTCTTGAGCAGTTATATTGTAGTACTCGGTGCAGGGAGAAAATCCGTGAACACTAGGATGGCGATTGGCAATAAGCTCGATAAGCAAATATTCGAGCTTAGCCAACTAGTACCCTGAAAGATCAAAACTCACAAATTATTGTCTTTAAAGCGTTTGCCAAATTTCTTCTCTTTTAATATTCTAATATTATATCACTCCAAGTGCATATGGCCTATAAGCCACAAACTCCCCCCTCCATAATT
The DNA here is from genome assembly GCA_003070745.1 of Tuber borchii. Classification (NCBI taxonomy): domain Eukaryota; kingdom Fungi; phylum Ascomycota; class Pezizomycetes; order Pezizales; family Tuberaceae; genus Tuber; species Tuber borchii. The sequence goes on from NESQ01000464.1 coordinate 21,272, forward strand.
CTGTTCACGGAGTAACCCTGGTATCCAAGTATGTTCTTAACCTGATAGCCTATCTCTTGTGGCAATAATGAGAGTCCTCAAAACTGGTGTCATACAATTCTCACTTCCCAAAATTTGAATGCCATAGCTTGCACTCCGTGTCGGCCTGTGCCTAACTACCCTTTTATTGTTGGTTCTTTTTTACTTGCTTATTCCAGAAGCATCCACCCTTATGATAGTAGGCAGGGTTTTCAGGTTCGAATCAGACTGCTTGATAGGATACAGAGAGCCATAGTGTAGCAAGAACCACTGCCTTCCCCAGACGAGTTATCTTTTTTCATTTAAGTCAAATTTGGGCATCGCTTCCTGGAGAGAGGCGGGTTCTATAGTAGCTATCCTGCCGTTCTCAGCACCCTAACGAGAAGTCTGCTACGATAGCACTAGCGGCCAAATTAAAAGGGGATTGTCAACAACTTCGCCTTTGGCAGTGGCTTATAGGGATTTTATGTTGTGATGTACTCGAGTCGTTTATGTTTTCCTTTTATATTAGCGTACGTTGCATCTAAATTAGCTGGTGCCAGGCACAATCGGGCTTGAATTACTGTAATAATAGAATCTTCTCGAGGTTGTGCACCAAATAATTGGGATGTGGGTCTGTGGTGGGGGTGGTCGGGGGCTGCCTGGCACTGGGAGCTGCTGCTGCTAGGGTATACCGTTTACCCAAACAATCCAAGGAATAGGCTACAGTAAAAACCGAAAAAATTGAGAATCACCCTAGAACGTCCACAATATCCCTTTTTTTTGATTAGGGGGAGAAAGCACGTGCGGAATATTCTCCTTTAGCCCTTGCTTGAGATAAGGAAAAAGATAAAAATACCACAGACCTTACTAGGAGAGGCAACTCGAAAGCCCTGGCGAGATTCTCCATTGTTTTGGTTTTTACGGTATGTAACATGGGATTGTTAGGTTTAGGGTTGGAAGAAGAGTCCCCATAGTGGCAGTGGAGGGGAGCCGGCTTAGCACTTTATTAGAAGACAACCTCATGACTTCATTCCTGAGAACACTTACGATATTGTGTATGCAGCAACCCTCATAGTAAAACTTCCCTTCTCCTCTAGTAGGCATTTCTAGGGGCAGTTGCCTCCAACTTTATCCCTCAGTGCTATATTCTCATTATAGACGCGTTCTATAAAGTTTCGATATCGGACTCGTAATAGCTAAATATAGGAAGCATTGGGCTTTGTCTTACATCAGAGCTCTGGCCAGTGGAGGTGATTGCATAATTATTATTGGTCGGGGACCTCATGTCTAGGCGACTACCGTTCTGAAGGTGCTCTTAAGAGAATACCGTAAAAACAAAATAATCGAGCAATGTGCTATGCAGCTCAGAATTCCTTACTTTGAAAAAAGGGCGAAATGTGGAGAAAGAAAAGAGAGCTGCTCAGTCTCTCTGAAAAGCATACGAAGGCAAAAAAAACACGAAACCTTACCAGTAAACACTATTCGAACGACATACCATAGTATATTCTATGATTACCACAGTCCCACTGTACGATAGTGAACATACACGGGCGATATAAATTGTGGGGCATAATACTGGGCTAATAAGTGGGGTTTTGGTAAAATGGTTGATTATGGTCTCTCCTTTTTCCTGTTTTGATCATAAGGGCCAATTCTGGGAGCTTAAGTTTCCAAAGGCTCAACCTAGGCAGATGGAAGAATAACAAGAGATGTGTTGTATTTAGATAATTATAGTTTCCTGTAGGGATAGCTATACCAACTGTCCTTGCAGATTCCCCTCCCAAACCCAGACATGAGATATAGGAAATATTCGGTGTGGTTAACAATGAGAAGTTTGGATCCCTTGGGGGAAAGGGTTGCAAACAGGGCACTAGTTTTCTCATTGGACAGACGACTAGACTTGTGCGAGCGCACCCCTATCTTCCTATTGGGATTGATCCACCCAATTTCTCTTCTTTTTCTGATAGGAAAGTAAGCCTTACAGCAATTATCGGACGATTATACCATCGATCTTCGTGGCTACTCTAAAGTTCTAATTTAAGAGACCACGAGGGTTCGTAATGCACAAAGACAGTGATACCTAGTTGGGGGGGTACGCTATCTGTCTCATTTCGGACTTCAATTTATATTCGTATGCATACAGACTAATTGAGGTTCCTTGTTTGACTGAGAATTCTTCCCATGCCGTGAGTTGATTTGGCCCAAAGCGCAGAGCAGTACCAATGGTGCTAATATTACTGGGGGGCTTCACAATATCGAAGTTCCCTCAAATGAATGGAAGTTAGGGTTGCAGTAGCAATGTTAAATTCTACCTGCTCGTAGCTCAGATCTCACGTATAAAACGAGTCCCCCCTTCCTCCTCCGTCCCACATCATCACCATCACTAGCTTCTTTAACTATCTATTAACCACTTTAACATCCACTCCCTACACCTATTTCGATCTTCCATCCCCCTTTATTCAAAATGCAGGCTAAGGTTTTCCTCTTATCTATTTTGTCCATTATTCTCGCTGTCGGCGTGATTGCTACTCCAGTCGATGTCATTCCTACTTTGGTCGATGGCGAGCGTACCCCTCCCCCCACTGATGTTAACACTTTGTTGGACAACGGGAGAGGGCGTGAGGCCTTCTTTGTGGGGCCCCCGGACCCCCGCCCCACGGGGCCTATTATCACTCCCAAAGAAGGCGACATTCCAACTCCTTCCAGGGTGGTAGCTAGAGATCTCGTAAGTCGAAACCATGTTCAATCAATTGGGCCCGGCGGGCAGTGACTAACTTCCACAATAGGAGAACCTGGAAAAGAGAACACCTGGGTGTATTTCTGCGACTACTAACCCGTAAGCGATGCCTTACTCTGGGTTCTCTTTTTCCCTTAAACCTAATCAACCTACTCTAGCAATTTTACCGGTGCATCTGGGCGCAGCTGCAATATCCCCAATGGCCACTGTGCCAACTTGACCCCTTTCTGGAGATCGAACATTAGCTCTTTCCGCCCTGACCCATGTATTATACCCTATCCAAGAATTCATCTGATAAACTCTACTGACTTCCTTTCTCACAAGATACATACTGCGAAATTTTCACTGGGCCGAACTGTTCAGGTCTCTTTTTTGGTGTTTTCACTTACCCTGGGTTTGGGCTCCTCGGAGTATTCGATAACAACATGGGATCAATCAAGTGCTGGTATTAGTAGACGGATGCAATTTTCGTGACTGATTGAGAAGGTATATGCAGGTATTTGTACACATGTTGGTCGTATACCTTTGATTCTTGGTTCGTCATGTTTGAGGCAAGGGTTTCTATATCTTAAGTAGTAGTCAGTTGGTTTACGTTATTCCTAAAATCGATTTAGTTTGGCCACCAGTATTAAATTATCCAGTTGTATAATTGAATGCACGTGATAAGCTTCGCTGAAATAATGAGCGCCTTGAAATATTTTGCTCCATATTCCCCGAGAGAGGTGCATGGGTCGCCCGTTCCAAAGGGTTAGCAAGTTAAGGACAAATTTGGGGAATGCCTTTTCTTGCTTCTGCAAGGATCAGTGTGACCCGTATGGCAGCATTTCTTCTTTTTTTCTAGGCTCCTCCTTCACCAATACTCATTCCAGTTTTCAGAGTTAGGTTTCGTAGCAAGCCCGGGCAAAACTACGTGGCCCAAGAGGGGTTGTCGGCCGAAATTTCAGTAGTTATATTCCACGAGGGATCCTACTGCAGGTTGACAAAATTAGAGGCATTCAGCCCAAGGGTTGGAAAACAGTTATGCAGGTTTTTCGAGTCGAAAAACGTTTGTGTGTGTAACGCATTTCTGCATACAAAACTCGCAGATCGACCAGAAACTTGGCACTAGAAAATCACGTTTTCAACTCCAGAGCTGAACACCCCTATTAACTGCCTACCAATCATTGACGGTAACGGAACCCTCCTTATCACCCTAGTCCGCTAACACTACATAGCGGAGTTTCTCTAGATTGGATATTGGTTTCAACTATATATTCTACTATATATTAACATTAATTTATATTTCAGTTTTCATGATAGTAGGGCTGGTGGCGGAGCGCCGTTGTCATGGCCTAAGTTTTTCCTGTTTGTTGATGCTCGGTTAATTTTGTCGGCGGAGTATGCGATGAGTACTGTACTGTTACTCAAGCAGGGTTGAGCAAGAGTGATTTCATTGGTAAGCTCACTATCTCGAAACTTAGGGTAACGGCAGACATATGAGTGAAAAAACAAAAGTTTTGCAGAATCCTGTATACGGTTCAATTTCTCCCTCGACAAAAGATTTTAGAATCCTATCTGCGCTCCAGAATTCTTGGGCTATGTGATTAAAACAGTAATAGAGGAAGTAACTCGAGAGAGGCCACATTTCAAACAAGGGCAATTTGTGGTCTAGTGCGATCGTAGCCTTAAATGACGAGTGCCTAGCATAGTTGGAATTACCCTAGGAGTATCGGGCTCAAACGACCGGGAAGTCGGGGCGCGTGGGGCGCTGGTAGGCTTGATGAGCCACGGTACAGAGTTTTCACCTCTGGGATACCGTAAAAACTCAAATAATCGGTCGGTGTGCTATGTAGTCGAGAATTACCTACAGTCGCACCTCGCTATAACGAAAGCCAAGAGTTCAGATATTTCTTTTCGTTACAACGAGGTTCCATTACAGCGAATAATTCTGAAGGGCAGTAAATGTTAGTAAGCAAAGTAATGAAGAAGGGTACTAGAACGAGTATATGTAGGGAAAGCGGGGAAAGCCAAAATGAGGGGGAGTTGAGGATCACGGAGAATCTTTCCTTCAATCCAAGAAACCTGAAGATTTTCTCGAATTTTTCAGGCTCTATTTACACACTCCTGCAAAAAAACAAGAGGTCAACCTTCCAGTAACGAAGCAAAAAAACTACCAATGCCTCCCAAAGCTCGAAAAGGTCTTAGTTAATCTCAAAAGTATGACCTATGTTTCCTTCGATCACAGCATCCAGAAATGACCTTGGCCAAGTTTGCAGAATTGCCAGAGCGCCCCCGAAGGGAGGATGGCCGCCCACTTCCGCTTTCAAGCCTCTCAGAGCATCTAAAAGGCTGGAAGGAAAAAGTTCAGAAAGGGAAGCCGAGTGGTATGTGTAGTTTTCTTACATGAAGTTTGCCTTTAGATTAGGTGTCAGTTCAGACGAGGCGAGAGTATTCAGTATCATAGTCGAAGATTATATCTTATAGGGTATCTACAGTAATATGACTGACGATAAGTAATTAATTAGGAGCAAAGGGACAGATGAAAAAAGAAAGAGCTGCCTTATTTCTGATTCTGGAGTTCCTATTGGCAAAGTGGATGGATGCGGCCGAATTTGCAAATGTTCCTGTTACCGACGATGTTCTACGAGCACAAGCCGAAGTTATACAAACTAAGCTTATGGCAATAGGCTGTGTTGAAGACTACACTGGTTTTGTTTTATCCTAGGGCTGGTTACAGAAATTCAAAGCAGGATCAATGATAGGAAGATAGAAAAGATATGGCGAAGCCGGAAGTACCGATGCTAAAGTTATTCAAAATGCACAGGAGGAAATTCAGGCAGAACTCTCGTCCTACCGGCTACAAGATATTTGGAACTGTGATGAAAGTGGATTACAGTATAACAAACAGCCTGCTTACTCTAATGTTAAGAAGGTGCCAGGAAAGGTTCTAGCAGGAGTCAAACTTGATAAACTTCGGATCACAACATTTCACTCAGTAAATGCGGATGGGAGCGAGAAGGAAAGATTAACAGTGATTGCTCGAGCTCAGAACCCGCATGTATTTTGTCGTCATAAGATTAATCCACAGAACCTCCCAGTCATCTATCAATTAAATAGGAAGGCTTGGATGTTGAGTGGATTATGGTACGAGTACTTGCGGAACATAAACGACAAGATGCGAATCCAAGTAAGAAAAATCATTCTCATTACAAACAATTGTCCGGGTCACCCTCACCCCAATTCGCCCCTAGATAATTACGAAGACCCCATACCACCAACTCTTACCCATCTCAAGCTGCTCTATCTACCACCAAACTCGACTTCTAAACTACAGCCACTTGATCAAGGAATTATCGCTTCATTTAAAGCAGCATACCGTCGTCAATATGCAGATTACATGGTACAGTACTTTAATTGCCATGGAATTTCTGCTCCCAAGCTAGATATTTTAGCATCGATATATATGATGGCAGACGCATGGGAATCTATACCATCTTCAATGATTAGCAACTGCTGGAAGAAATCAGGTCTTCTTCCATCTCCTTTAAACCTCGGTGCAGTGTTGCCTATAGTACCTAGTACGCTGGAGACCGATCATGGCAGTAGTGCAAGAAGCGATAGTTTTCTCTCTACAACAACAGCTGCTATGCAAGCCACCCTCCGAACCCTCTATCCAGACTCAAATACGGCTAAATTTCATAAAATCTGTAAGGATTTTATAAGTGATAATGATAACCTTGAAGGTCTAGCCCCCGATAGCTCAGAAAGTGGCATCCCTGATGCCAGCCAGTTGGTCGAAGAACAGGTTCAATTAGGCTTGCTCACACGCGGAGTTCATGATATGGAGGTTAGCTATCTAGATGCACCTGGCGACAGCGACGAGAACCAAGAAATTGATTTTGTTCCTTCTGCCCTTCTTACGTATTCTGAAGCAATTGAGCATCTTTATCATCTCTCCCGCTATCTCCAGTCACTACCAATCAATACACTTCCCACTCCAGCTGGACGCAAAATCACTCTATCTACTATGGTAGAGCAAACCACTTACCTTGCTACTGCAATTAGCCTGCAAGTTTTACAATTTTACCTTCCGCTTTATATAATTTACTAATACCAAGAGTAATTAGTTATCAGGAATCTCTCAAAAAGCAGACCAAAATTGATCATTACTTTACACGACTCTCGTCGCACTCTACTACTCAAAAGGAGGACTAGAAGGGTAAAGGAATAGACCTTTTTTTGTCTGATCAGGGTGGGGATGTAACGTATTTGACCTAGTAATGGGATACTCACTAGTTATGAGACACTCTTTAAAAACTGACATGTGAAATTGAAATTGAAATAGCATAGCCAATTGGATGTCAAAGAACCTAATACTCAAGTATAATGTAGAATACCATCTCTAGTTTCAGTCTATGAAAAGATAATTTGTTCTTTCTCTAGCTCAATATTAGTAATTGACTGAAAAAGGTAATATATGAAGAATTTGCAACAACAACATTGATGAGTATTTAACATACCAAAACAAGTAAATTTGGAAATATTTTTCAACGTGGAGTATTCTTAGGGTCTGTTTTATAATACGCTAAAGAATTGTGGCAGTTTCTCTCTTATTTAACTCAAGTCATTGATTTTAAGTTGTGGTTATATTTGTTCTCTTCTGATTACACCTCTGTCATACTACACACAATGCAACTAACCTCTCAAAATACTACCTCGAATACCCAACAAATATGAATGCCTTCCCCTAGCAATACTAGGGAGACACGTCTCCAAGAAGCCCTCAAGGCCCATGCCGCTGATCCAACCTTCTCTGTCCGCAAACTATCTCTCCAGTTTGAAGTACCAAAGTCCAACTTCCATAATTGAATCTCACAAAAGACAACTCCAGCAAAGATAGCTCATGAATCGCAACAGCTTCTGTCCAATACAGAGGAGGAGGCATTAAGTTCCTGGATTAAGAAGTGGGATGACTAAGGATTTTCAACTCGGCGCAGACATGTCTTTTAGATGGTTCAGAGTCTTCTTCGTGCACGGAATTCCAGTCACCAAGTTGGAGAGCATTGGTTGACACGCTTTCTGGGTCGCAACCCGGACTTGAATTCTAAAGTAGTACGATATCTTGATAGAGAAAGAGCTCTTGCAACTGACCTGGATTCCTTTCGGAAGCATCTTGATCGCTTCTATCACATTCGGTGCAAGTTTCATGTCAAGGATGAAGATACCTGGAATACAGATGAAAAGGGTTTTGCTATAGGATTAGGAGGAGCAGGAACCATGATCTGCCGTGCCTCCCGCCGAAATCCCAGCCTCATCCAAGATGGTGGTCGTGATTGGGTCACTATTGTTGAAGCAATATCAGGTGGAGCCCAAGTCTTGCCTCCTCTGATAATCTTCAAGGCCAATGCACACTTGATGGGACACTATTCCAATATTGAGATCGAAGAGAAGGAAGACAGATTCTTTGCCACCTCCCCCAAAGGTTACACCAATACTGAGATAACCTTTCAGTGGTTTCAGGAGGTATTTGAACCAAGAATATGTCCAGCAAACGGTATCAAGCAGCATCGTATTCTTGTATTGGATGGTCATTCAACACATGTGGAGAACTATGAGTTCATCAAGTATGCAATTGACCACAACATCCATCTTGTCTGCCTCTCCGCCCATTCAACTTATATTCTGCAGCCTCTTGATCTAGGTATCTTTGGCCCTCTTACAACTTATTACAAGCAGGAGCTTGAAGATCATATGCGTCAACAATGCCCCCATAGTATTATCAAGAAGGGAGATGTCTTTCCCATGGTTCAGAGGGCAAGAATCAAGACCTTTAAGCCTGAAACTATCAGGTCCGCCTGGCATGCCTCTGGACTTATCCCATTCAACAGAAATCAGATTTTGAGGAATCCGATCTTACAGGCAAAGATGGTTCCCAAGACTCCTTTGGCTACCAGGCGCCCTGGTCTTCGTCCATCAACTGACAGAGTAGTTGGAGCACCTGAGCCTGATTGTATCGAGCTAAGTAGTTAGCAAATTGAAGAAACCCCAGCCAATAAAGCCCTCAAGGACCTTTTGACTCAGGGTATTAAGAAAGCGCGCATCATCAATGCTGCAAGAGTTATCGCAGAAGAAGAGGTGGATAAAGTACGCTAACTAGTAAAGCCGACCAAGGCAGATAGACGACAGCTACGGGGTGGACTTCTACTTCGTTCCAAGCACTTGGCTCAGCTGTATCACAAGCATATGGAACTTGATAAGAAAAAGGTTGAAGCAGCAGTAAAGGGTAAGGAGACTAAAGCTCTAGTGCGGAAAAAGGCACAAATCAAGACCAAGAAAAGGAAGTTCATTCTCCAGGATGATGCTGAGGAGGTTAATATATCTAGCTCTGATAACGAGGAGTCTGAGAGCAGTAGTGATGAAGAAATGGTTGATTCTCAATGATATCAAGTGGCTCAGAAGGTAAGTCTTCCATTTCGTTATTTTTCACTTTTAGTAAAACTAATGACTTGCCTCCAACAGAGCTCCAAACCACATACTACTACCCGCCAGTTGAGGCCCAGAACCACCTCTACCTGTCCCATGAAGTAGAATATTTTTTACATTTTTTCTCTCTTCAAAAAGCTTGAGCATGTAAGTCAATCATGAATTCTCACTTGTATTATATATTAACTCATAGATATAGCTAAATTGCTTTAATAGAGATGATATTAGAGAGGGTTATAGCTATAGGTACTGGCTGTTTGTATACAAAATTGTAGCTCATATGATATAATACTCTCTGAGTTATAATAGTTTTTCTCTCAAGTAGTAGTATTTCACATAGTGTCCCATAACTAGTAAGTGTCCCATTACTAGGTCAAATACGTTAGAGAGAACTGCTGGAAGCGAGACCGCAGATGAGGAGGAGGAGACCAGCTTCAAGACTTTCCAACCGGGCCCTCGCCTATATCCACATCCAGAAGATGCTCAGGACTTGAACCTTTATCCTTCTCAGTATGATCACGGTCATGGCAGTGGGTTCAGCCAGGTTTACGGAAACCTGCTCCTTTAGTCAGCCTTTTTTTTTCCTTATAGCAAGATGTGTTTGTATGTGGACAGGGGGTTAAAATCAGAAATTTCTTTACAGATTCGTTATACAGTATTCTTCATTATGTATTTCATTATTGCGAGAGATTTTGTATGGGGTCTTCAACCTCACAAGCCCTGGTTTCGGAATAGCAAATTTTCCCCTACAAAGAGGTTCCTTACAGCGAGGTGCGACTGTCACGAACCATCTCCTCTACACCTCCGGCGATTGAAATCTCAACACCACGAGAAATCATCGTCAACATCCTTTCTCCAATGCACTCTTAGTGAGCTGCACCCCCCCCCTATGATAGATTCGGACTTGGGCACCCGTTTCTTAGGGCCCGTCCCATCCACCCTTTCGCTTTTGTTTCGCGTCTTCGCTTAGCATTTGCACGGTCGGCAACACCCTCGCGTCCATGTTACAAACGGCTGGGATCACGGTTCGCAGTAAGAGAAAGCTTTTCATCAGGCTACGGTCGATTTCTCCACTCTCTTCGATTACGTTTCGCTCGAGGCTGCCTAGTCAGACACGCACACGTTTCCAATAGTTCCTACGATACTTGGGTCTACCCCTCGGTTACGCTCGGTCATGGTATTGCACTACCTCCTTGGACAATGTCAACGCCTTGGGTTACGGAGTAATGCGATGGATTTGCTTGGTTTTAGCTTTTGCTGTCCCCCCTTTCTGCGTTCTGTAGTCTTAGGCTAAAATTTCACGGTCGGGTTTCTGTGAGAGCACTCGGGATATGAACGGAGTTTCTTTTGTACTTTGTTTTAAAGGGGAGGAGTTTTCGGGTCCAGTTTTCCTGTTGTCTCCTGCCTGTCGTGTTGGTGATTTATTTCTGTTGTCTACTTAGCCGATAGGGGTTTTTTGTCTTCGCGGCGGGATTCTGCGGTTGGTTCCACACCAGAGGGACTTGGGATGATGGTTTTTTCCGGTGGTCCGAGGTGGATTTCTTTACACAGGGGGTTTTTCCTTACCATAGCTAGCGCTGCACGTAGCCTTTGTACCCCGTAGTTGATAAATCAAAGCGCATGATATAAAAAAAAAAAAAAAAAAAAGCGAGGTGCGACTGTACTTCAGAAAAGGGGCGAAGAATACATAGCTGCTCGGCCCCCTTGAGAGTCATAAAAAAACAAAAAACATCAGACCTTACCAGAGGAGGCAACTAGAACGACATAGCACACCGACCGATTATTTGAGTTTTTACGGTAGGGGGCTGCCGGCGGCCACCAACCAACCATGCTTAACAACCCTTCTACTTCAACAGAGCAAGCAACCGAGAGTGGATAATGTCTCAAGATATCTTCAATCATAGCATAAGCTGCCAAAATACTTATAATACTAGAACTGCTACAGCAAATAATGTGTGGAGCAACTGTACGGTTGCCGATGAACTGTCTCCAACCCTAACCTGGCGATTAACCCTAAACCCCAACTTACGACCTTCCAATATTAAAGAGCGCCATATCAACGGTGTTGAGGAATGGCTAATGGGAGAGGTAGAGGTGGAGGGGCAATTCTGTTTTGTTATGGAAATCCGGGGGTCCGAAAGACGTGTATTAGGTAGCACGGATTATTCCTAAGAGAGAGAAGCGAACCTGTGCTAACAAACCGCGATGACAGTGTGCTGTAGTGGATCAGCTATGTGATTAGGTCAGGGAACAACACACGGCCGTTACGTGCCTTTTCTTCGACTTCGCAGGGTACCCCTAAGCTAGGTTCCTTGCTGAAACGGGTGGTCGGCGGGAGTGGGGTGGTTCCGGAGGATATATGGCAGGCTTTGGGAGGCAGAGAGAGGCCATTATTTAACGCAGACCTCAATTGGGTGATGTTGTGAAGATGCTGCAACTCATCACGTCCTCGCAGCCCATATTTATGGCCATCGACGCTCTTGACAAATATACGGCAGTCTAGAGGTTAGGCTTTGTGATTCGTTAAAAGAAATAGTTGAGAAATCTCCGGGCGCCCGAATACTCGTAGCTAGAAAGCCATATATTTTCCCCATATTGAAACACGCCTCGTCGGAAGAGTGACGAGTATATATTTAGGTCCCACCAGAGACGATATCATCACATTCCTACGCGTCAGACTAGGCGAGGACGAAACACATGATGCAATAGATGAGGATCTAGAGGTAGAAGTTCTGGAGAAGTTTCCCGGAATTATATTGGAAATGATCGGGGGTTTCAAGTGCAGCCACCGGTATACCAGGCCCTCCTGCTTAGGTGACAGAAGCTCTCGCACTAGATACATGCCACTACTGTTACGTGCCAAGCCACAGCCACCCTCACACCCCCCTGGATTAAATTCCCGACACCCCCGGGATATCTCAAGCATCTTTATAACCCGAACAATCATGATATATATTCAGTTAATCAATCGTGCCACTCTTCGCAAGGGGTAGACAAGAGTTTCTTAGAGGTTGCTTGTGCGATATTCCATTCTGGGACGCCTATCTCGCGCCGATAGTTTTTTCAGATCCTCTGTGGCTATACTAGTGTTTGGTAGCTGAGCGCAGATTGTTGTTGATCTCGGGGTGAGATAGGGGATCTGACGCGAGGGGTGGTGAGTTGGAGAGGGGTATGCGGGGTATAAGTATTGGTTCTCAACAGGTGCGGAAGTGAGTGCTGTGACGCTATCGTCGAAGCAGTGTGTTGAGTGTTGCGGCCATGGAGGAGAGTAGTGTGTGTAAGGGTCAACATGGGACGGAGCCAGACATCCTGCAGCCTCCGAAGGGAACTAGCTTTAAAGCATCCCATTGTAACCTCTGGGAAGACCAACACCAGCCCAGCCAGTAGAGAATGAAAGTGCTGTTGTACAATAATAATAAAAATGGAGCCTACTGACAGTAATCAAGAAGAGAAGATGATTGAAGAGAAGAGAAGTGATGAGGAATAAAAACAAAATTGGAAAGTAAAAGCGAAATAAAAAGGTAGTGAGTGGATTATGAGAGCGCGTTCCCGCCGTTAGGGTACTAATGCGGCATCATACACCCTCCAAGCGACAAAATATGAGGGGATCGATCAATGGATCACAGGAGGGAGGGCTCGGGGGTGAGATACAGTTTCAGCAGCCAACCAAAAGTGCAAAATAAACAGGCGGAATAAATGCCGGAACAAAATTGTTTTAACATTACGACACAGGCCTTATCACTCCGCCAGTATTATTCAGAATTGTTCCTGAGGGAGGCAAGAAGTCTGCGCTGTATTCAACAATTTACTTACAAGATAAGTTAAACAAGGAGACAGGGAATACGCTGCTAATTAAATATCTAATTGTTCCTAGTGTTCGAGAATAGTATATAATATAGTAGAGAGCAGAGTGGCTCGATATTGATTAAAAATTGATTGGCAGTCAGGTGAGTGGTTTTGAAATAACAGAATCAGTAGGAAGGAGGTGAGCTGAGTAGTTTGGCTGGACTACTTGCAGAACTAGCAGCGGGTATTTGTCCCAGGCAAGAGGTATCCGGAAAACAGGGGTTCGCAAGGCATATAGCAAAAAGTCCGTTCGTATCGCAAATTCAACACTCGTATTTCCCGATACTTCTTGCCTAGGACAAGTATTAAATGGAGGAATGGTGGGGTGTGTAGATTATTGGATCCCCCCCCGGCACTAGCGAAACGGTTGCGCAGGAGAATGTCTCAGAAGACGTTATTTTCAGCCAAGATACTGGCAGGCTTGCGTGTGAGGATTATCATATGCAGGAGTCTGCTAACTAGGTGTGCGCAGTTGCTCCATGCGGTCGGTTACAGAGCTAGGATGTGCTTCTGCGCAAAAAAAATGCTTATCTCTAAACGGGTGTTGCGGCTCTGTGGCACCATGGACACTGCCTTCTATGCGAGAAAGACGAGTTTGAGATCGTCCCGCTAGGCTCGTGCCTGCTTCACTTGCGATACGGAAAGCTTGCCCTAATCCCGAATTAATTACAAGGAAGCAGCTTCCAAACGTTTTACCACCACGTCGCAGGTGCTTCAGCTCATTTACCAAGCCCAAGGCAGTAATTGAGTTAGAAGTTTCTGCAGAAAGCGGGGGATATTTAGTTAGAGAAGAATCGCGGCACTCTGGCCACTATTGCAAAGGCCTCACACATACCACCCTACTCGCTAGCTGCGAATACCATATATTCCGACGGAATAACCCCGCCAACTAAGCATTCACAAACCGGTTCAGCCTCGGTGGCCGATATTTCAAAACTATCCTCTAGTGGAAACCACAAACACCCTCCGCAGTTATGATATTGCGGCTTTCAGGTTCAAGTATGTCAAGCTTTCCTACTTTTGGAAGGATGTGGTTGACTTTAGAATATGCGGGGGAGCCTGAAAGATGGAGATAAATTATTTTAAGGAGATTTGACAGACATGTCTTTCCTTTGTGTCACGGGAGTGTACTGTACGGAGGAACAAGGGCATGGAGGAAATAGAGAGATAGGTGTAGTGACCGATGAGAGGATCACCATGGGTAACTTATGTTTTATTTATACACCTGGCTCTACCCTTGAGTTTTGTTTTAGTTTAGTAGGGGGGAAGGCGAATTTCAGAGTGTGAGCGAAGTGTATAAGTTCCGTGTGAATTCTCTTTCAGATGTCGATCACTGTGCAATTCATAGCCTGCCAACTATTTAGACCTAATTATGCTAGAAAGGGGCCATCAGGATCATCCCATTAAGCTCGAGCATGCCTCCCCTATCTTTAGCGTATTCAGCGATTGATTACCCGAGGGATATTTTTCACCGCCTATCGACCTCACCCGAGTAGATACAATAGCTTGCCGCCCAGAATTTTCTGCATATTGATAAGGCGTTATCCTGTTTCCTTCGTTCAGCCAGGATAACCACACCTTTCTCTCAACGGCCAATGGAATCACAGCTTTCATCTCAACTTGCCCAAACTTCATCTAGGCTTTTCTCCTTCCGCTTAGTGACGTTACACCAGCACTCGCGATGTTGAAGCGTTTTTAAAAACGACTGCTATCGCATACCACCTACAGTAATTTCGAGAAAAGGTGCCAAATTTTGGCGGTATGCAATAACAGTCTTTTTAAAACGCTTCAAAATTGTGAGCATTGGTCCGGGTTGGTTGTGTTTTCTCTTTCTCCAAGGACAATGGTATCAGGACTGCAGGCTGAGCTGGCATAGGTCTGAATTTCCATCATAAATCCTAGCCTATCACACAAGTCTTGCATACAGAATCCACTTGCTACCCGCAAAAACTACAATTGCCGCCTGAATAACCCCGCCATTACACATCCATAAGCCATTACAACCTCAGTAACCGGCACTACGAATACATGCCCGAGTAGAAGTCACAAACGCCCTTGCGAATGATAATATGAGATGACAAAAGCACTCACACTACATATTCTACATGGCCACTGCGCCTACGAGCGAAATCCATAGCCCGCCCAATCAATCGTCCGCCATCTCAGGGAACTCTTAGGCACGCGGCGCTACTTACCGGCGCTAAATTTAGCCGCGATATCATTGATACTAGGAATACCATCACACTACCGCACTAATTCGAACCTCACTAATTTTATACCATAAAATAGCATTAAAAAGAGGAGAGATGGAAGAAAAAGAAGCTCTACGATCCCCCCTCCCCGGGTTCATTCAACTTGTAAATGGTCCTACGACGCGGTAGGTTCTTTAGCCCCTCTTCCACTGGCGAGTATAAGCGCACTCACTACCGAAGTTGCAAGGTTCCCTCCAACCTTTCCGTATTACATTCTTACTACAATTAAGAAATAGTTCTGTTTTCGCCGTAGAGATTGCTGGCGAACCGCCCTCAGCTGTTCTTTCTTCCAATCTCTCGAAAATCTACTACCGGTATTACAGTTGCTACCCGGCGGCATTAACCTAGCTTCTTTTACAGAGAGAATCTTGTAATCTGGGAAAACTTCGATCAGATTTGTACTTGTAAGTGGCTTCCTGACAGGGGTGTTCGTGCTATTGAAGAGAACGGGAGATTAAAGCGGATGACGGTGGATATGAAAAACTTATTTATTTGTTAGGCTTGCTTCCTGGACCGTCCACATACTGACACCCATCGTCTGGTCTATGGTGGAGATTCGCTACCTATGTTGTCACATTATTCTTTAAACCTATAATTCATGATAGCCAGACCCACATCTTATATACAATTTTTTAGATGTTCGCAAACACCTCGAGAATATTTCTACTACCGTACGCTACTTTTCGTCAATCTAAAAATATAAAAAAACACTATATAGAGTTGATCTCACCCTACCGATCAGGTTCCCGAAGGTACCGTTATCTAGAATTAGGAATTCGTAAAGCCCCACTTGACAGTCTCAGATAGGGGGTTTCGGACGGATGTGATAAGATATACAGTATGTGCATTCCGATGCGATTTCCCCCACCGACAAAGGGAGACATCCATTTGCAGCTTCCACGAGCCATAATCACAGAAAGGAAAGGAATGGGAGCGACTGACAAGGTGGTGTCTCCTGGACATTTGCCAGCGCTGTGGGGCGCCATTTGCGAAACTATAGGAGCGCAATCCCCCTTTCATAGCCACCAGTGGCTGAGAGGATAAGCAAAGTTTAGACGTCTTTTCTTTCGGCTGGCCGGAGTTGGCTCCCACTGGTCGAGAAGTGCTACCACTCTGTCATTTCCATTACTTAAGGCATGCGAGAGCGGTGTTGCACCGTTATTATCTGGCTCGTTGGGGTCGACCTCTTCCCGCCCCAGTAGTATTTTCACCACTCCCTCGCATCCCCCCTCAGCGGCATACGCGAGCGGTGTTCGTCCGTTATTATCTGGTTTACCGAGGTCGACCTCTTGCCGCTCGAGTAGTATTTTCACCACCTCCTCATGCCCTTCTAGGCAGCCCAGTAAAGGGGCGTGCGCCCCCGAAAATCCCGCTCGGGTGGCAACATCCCATGTCGACCAAAGCAACCACCATCTCAACAATTCCGAGGAACGAAGTTGCCGCAGTGCAGTCCACTGAACGGGGACAGAGTACTAGAATATAAAAACTCCATAGACTCGCTTTCCAAAAGCAATCGCACCGATATGTGGCAATGGCATTCCTGAAGCAGCTGCAGGGCCAGTGATCTTGAGTGGTCCGAGAGATCCTCATTCGCATAGATTCCCCAGTATAGAGAACAATATTGTAGAAAGGGTTTGTCATGGACGACGAAAACGGTATTGCAGCTGGAATCGGCTGGAAAAGCCTTGACCTGTGGTGAATTCAGACGTCAAGCATATCTGTTCCATTTCCGAGTGAGGCGAACTGAAAATATCGAGATGGGTGGAAAAATACTCTTTGAGGGTAAAATGGATCAGTCGCACTCTTGGATAGGATTCACCCTTATCCGCACCAATAAGTCCTTGACAGCAGCTCATTAATGTCGTTATTTAAGGGATGTTGTCGCCTTGAAATCTGTAGAACCCAGCTCGATTGCTAGGGCATGGCAGAGCCCATCTGGACCCAACGGCACTTCCGCATAACTAATCCACATGAAAGCCCCCATTCCGAGTGGAGATTTATCCCCACCCTGTGCCTTTATCCGGTCGATAGTTGCGCCGTAGGTGTTCTCCAACCTCAATCCATCGGTCAGTTTATTAAGTCGTTCTTGTCTCCTATATATCGTCGATTCTTTCAAGATTGCTTCGATATTCAAGTAAGCGAGCAGAAACCTAATATATATTAGCCGATAATTCAGGATTAAGTTCTCAAAACTATAGCCGCTACCCACATTTCCGATATACTTCCGGGAATCTGCTCCAGGATTTCTGCCTCTAGACGCTCATCCATGGTATCGGGTGTCTCGTCCTCGCTCAGCCTCACAAGAAGGAATTGGACGATATCTTCCCTAGCTAGACCTAAAGATACACTTGCCACCCCTTCAGCAAGGCGTGTTTCAATCCCGGGGCAAATATGATGCCTTCCGGTGACGAATATTCGCGCGCCCGGGGACTTCTCGAGGATTTCTTTCAACTGATCAAAAAGCCCAAATTACTGCACAGCTAGTGGTAAATTCGTCTAGTGCGCTAATAACCATAAATGTGCGCTGCGAGGAGGTGATGAGCTGCAGAACCCTCACGATATCGCAGACCTGTGGCTGGCGCCCACTAACCGCCTCTTTTCGCTCTCGCAAGGCCGACCATATATCCTCCGGAACTCCTGCCATTCTGCTGACCATCTGCTTTAGCAAGGAACCTAGCATACTGGTAGCAGTCTGCCCCTTCCGCGCCGCGAAGTCGAAGTAAAAGCAGGTAACAGATATGTATTGTCCTCTAGTCTGATCGCACAGCTAGTCTACTACTAGCGAACTGTCGTCACGGCTTGTTAGCACGGGTTCACTTCTCTCTCTCGGGAATGATCCCTCTTACCTAATAAATGTCTTTCAGACCCCACGATTTCCATAACAAAACAGAACTGCCTCATCTTCTCCAGCTTCCCCACCCAATCCGCACCATTTTCTGAATTCCTCAGTCTCCATGAGCCATTCCCCGCCATTTTTGACGCGGCGATCTTGGGTGTCGGAATTTCGTAAGCCGGAATCCAAGAGCGATAACCATTTTAGAATTTCTGGCCGATGATCGGCGACAGCACAGTTGTTTCACACATTGTTCTTATTAGTAGTAGTATTATGAGAGTTCGTAGAATTTAGGCTGTTAGTGCTGTTATTGGAGGAGGTTCGAGACATCTCCGACTTCCTTATCGCCTGTTCATTTAGGAGGAGGAGTTGTTGAGTATGGTTAATTGATGATACTCCTGGGAGCTAGGAGCGAGGAGCGGAATAAAAGAGGAGCATAGTGAATAAAAGAAAAGCGGGGGTCTGTTAAAACAGGTTCGCTGTTCAGCTAATCTTTAGTGCTAAGAGGATTCTATTAAATCATGCGCAGCCTATGCAACTAATACCGTATCACTCCTGTGGCTACTATTGGCACGGTAGGATGAAGCGTCATGTTCACAACTTTCTATCATAAATCCTAGCCTATCACAAGACCCCTCACACACCGCCCTACTAGCCACCCGTAAACACTGCAGGGTGCCGCCAGAATAACCCCAACTACCTGTATTATACAATCTATCCTCTAAGGCCGATACTTCAAACTATTTCCCGGTGGAAGCCACCAACGTCCCGGGTAATGATAATATTGGGGGTGTCAAGTCCAGCCACTGGTATACCAGGCCCTCCTGCTTAGATGACAAAAGTTCCCTCACTACATACTTGCCACTACTGTTACGATCCAAGCCACAGCCGCACCCCCTGATCAAATACCCCGCACCCCAGGAGTATTTCAAGCACCTTTATAGCGTGAGCAATGCTGATATTTCCAGTTATTCAATTGTGCCACACTTCACAAGGGGTACGCAAGAGGTTCACTGTTCCCGGAGGTTACTTATGCCATATTCCACTCTGGGGCGCCTATCTCGTGCAGATAGTTTCTTTGCATCCTCTGAGGATATACTAGCGTTTGATAGCCGAGTGCGGATTGCTGTTGATCTCAGGGTGAGACAGGGGATGTGCCGTGAGGAGAGTAATGAGTTGGAGAGGGGTATGCGGGGTCTGAGTATGGGTTCTCAACAGGTGCAGAAGTGAGTGCTATGACACTATCGTAGAAGCTTTGTGTTGAGTGTGGCGGCCGTGGATGGGGGTACGGCGTATAAGGGTCAACATTGCGCCGAGGCATGACGGATGATCTGGAGTACGTCGAACTCGCACTTCCTGCTGCTGTCTCAGTACGATTTAGCCGATGCAGCGATTGCCCGCGCCATAGATCCTGAATTATTGGTTGGCAGTTAAGGGTTGGGGTATTGGCAAATGAACTTCTGCTGTTGCCCATCCTGGCATTCTGCTGGAGGATTGCCGGGAGGGTCGGCTACCGTAAATCTTCTTTCCTCGGGCCCTGCCTATGATTTTCTAGCACTATTTTCGTCACTCTTTTTCCACTCTTTTTCGGCAGTAGTCTTTCAGTGAGATTTCCTCAATTACACAGATTACATAGTAGAGGTACATGATGCATGCTATGGTGAGCTGTATAAGGATGAATAACTAGAAAATTGTAGTGAAGGTCATTGTGCTCAAGATCAGTGCTTGCACTTGATTGTGATCGTAGAGATATCCGACATGATAAAGTTAAGGTATTGACCCCACTCTAGCCCCATCAGCGAAGGGAACTCGAGCCCAGCCTAGACACCACCTCCCAACCGCACATTAGCAATCCATTCCCTGCAAGACATATATCAGGAGCTCATATACCCTTGAAAGAAAAGTATGTAAATAGCACCATATAATCCCTCTGACCCCGCTTCTCAGTCAGCTTTGCGAAAACCAAGAAACGCTTCCACTCTGTATTCCCCTCGCCCCACTACCATCACGGGTAGAATGCCACCTGAGCGCAATAGAGTCTATCTATCTAGCTGCCACTCCACCTCTGCTTAATACTCATGCTGCATGCTACCATTCGCTAACATAGAGAGTGTAGCTGAGCCTGACACATAATCTTGGCGACATTGAATGGGAAAATGGCTTTAATCGGGTTAGACCAGGGATTGACTACCGGGGGAATTATAGCGCTGTATGTGTCTGCCATGATGCAGAGGACTACTATCAATACACTAAAGTAGACCTATACATGGGCCATACGGGTTGCAAAGCAGGCTTTTTTAAAATCTTGGAGGTTCTATTGGAGCGGTATTACATTAGCAATGAATCAAAACAGCGAGGGGATTGTGTAGCTAATTCACGATGTACTCGAATTTGTGCTCAGGAGACACAGCCTGTGAAGGGAACCAAAGCATCTCATTACAACCTCGGGAACACCAACACCAGCCCAGCTAGTGGATCACAGTATTAATGTACAGTAACGAAGGAAATGGTGCCAGCTCAGAGGATCGAGAAGAGAAGAGAATTGAAGCGAAGAGAAGCGATAATGAAATGAAATGAAAATTGGAAAGAAAAAGAAAAAGAAAAAGGTAGAGAGTGAATTATGAGAACGTTTTCCAGCCGTTAGCCTACTGATGCTGTATAATACACCCTCCAGACGGCAAAATATGTGGGGATCGATCAACGGATCACATGAGGGGGTGTGCCCGGGGGTGAGATACAGTTTCAACAGCCAACAAAAAGTGCACGAATAAAAGGCAGAATAAATGTGAGAGGAAATCATTTTAACATTATGGCACGGCCTTATCAATCTGCTGGTATTATTCTGAATTATTCCTGCAACGGGCGAGAAATTTACGCTGTATTTGTCAATTGACCCACCTTATAAGTTAAACAAGGAGAGGAGGAATACGCTGCTAATCAAATATCCAAGTGTTTCTAGTGTTCCAGAATAGTATATATAATAGGGTGCAGAGTGGCTCGATGAGATTACAAATTGGTTTGCAACCAGATGAGCAGTTTTGCGATAACTGAATTAGTAAGAGGGAGTTGAGTTGAGGAGTTTGGCTGGGCTATTAGCAGAACAACAAGCAGGTATTGAATCGAGGGAGTGTAGGGTGGGTAAATTATTGGCCCCCCCTAGCACTAGCAAAACGGTTTGGCAGGTGAATGTCTCAGAAGACGCTATTTTTAGCTAAGATACTGGCAGGCTTGTGTGTGAGGGTTATCATATGCAGCGGTCTGCGAACTAGGTGAGGGCATTTCATATCCAAACGGCTACTCATCAGCGGCTGGAGATTTCCAGAGTGCGCTCCATGCCGTCAGTTACAGATCCAGGACCTGCTTCTGCGCAAAAAAACTTATCACCAAATTGGCGTTGCGGCTCTGTAGCACCATGCACAGGGCCTTCTAGACGAGAAAGGCAAGTTTAGGATCGTCCCGCTAGGCTCGTGCCCGCCTCGCTTACGATAATTATGGTAGGCTTCGCTTCATCCCGAATTAATTACAAGGAAGCTTCCAAAAGTTTTACCCCTCACGTCACTGGTGCTTCAGTTATTTTTACAAAACCAAATGCAGCAATTGGGGGGTATGGCGAAACTGGGCGGGCGCCAAACAGGGATCAATTCCAAATAATTTTTTGTAACCCTAACCTTAGCAAATTCATGTTTGCCCATGAAGTAGTCTACCCTTGTTGGCCATCCGCCCAGTTTCGCCATGCCCCCGGTGGTGACTGTAGAGAAGAATCCCGGCACTCAAGGCACTATCAGTCTATCACAAAGCCTTCGCACACACCATCCTACCTGCCAGCCGCGAAAGCCCTACATACTACTGGAATAACTCCAGAAATTTCGCATCCACTGTAGCCTCATGGCCGATATTCAAAACTATCCTCGAGTGGAAGCCACAAACATTCTCGGCAATTATAATATTGCGGGTTTCAAGTTCAAGTATGCCAAGCTTTCTAACGTTGGAAGGATGTGGTTGACTCTAGAATATGTGGGAGAGTCTGAAAGATGGAGATAAATTCTTTCACGGCTTATGCAGGAGATTTGACCGTCATGCCTTTCCTTTGTATCACGGGAGTGCACGGAGGAACAAAGGCCTGGAGGAAGTAGAGAGATAGGTGTGGTGATCGATGGAAGGATCTCAATGGGTGACTTATGTTTTACTTATGCACCTGTCTCTACCGTTGAGTCTTATTTTCATCTAGTAGTGCGGAAGGCGAACTTCAGAGCCTGAGCGAAGTGTCTAAATTTCGCGTGAATTCTCTTTCTGACGTCAACTACGGTGCCATTAATAGCTGGCTAACCTTTAGACATATCCAGTATGATAGAAGCTCTCCCACTATACATGACCACTAAGGTTGCGAGTGGAATTCACAATCCGCCCCGGTCAACAGCCCCCGCCGGGGTAAATTTTAAGCACTCAGGGCTAATTCCGGGCCTGAATTCGGGTGGGATGCCGTGTATATGATACCAGTAGCGTAGCCATATACGCTAGTAAAGTACTATGATATCTTATAGTACCACAAACTGCACTAATTCTAACCTCTCTAATACCCGGTTCAAATATCATAATATTATTAAAAAAAAACAGAGCGATAAAGATAAACAACCACTACCATGTCCCATCCGCTTCCAATTCAGATGTAAGCCTAGTCTGCGGCATGGTTGGTTCTTTGGCCCATCTTCCCCTAGCCAGTATTAGACCGCCCAATACAAGATTTGAAACACACTCTCTGGCTTACCCGTATTACATTCTTATAACAATTAGGAAAAAACCCTGCCATGACTGTGGAGACTTCTGGCCAACCGCCCTCAAATGCTCTTTTCTACTGATCTCCCAATGCTAACTATGATATTAAGGTTGCTAGCGGGCGGAATTAGCCTTGCTTATTTTACAGGAAGAATTTTGTAATCCCGGAAAACCCGGATAAGATGTCTAGGTTTTTTCTCGACCTCTATGTTCCCGCCTTTCAGAGAGAAGTGGGGACAGCTGGGGATCATAACTCATGAGTGATACGGAAAGCTTATTTATCTGTTAGGCCTGCCTCCCTGTCCTGTCCTTCATACTAACAACTACTAGCGGGTCTCTGGCGGGAATTCGCTATGAATGTTGTCACTTTGTTAAGACTATCATAGCTAGGCTCGTATCCCGGACATGATCTCTAAACAGTTATTCACAATCCACTCGAGAATCTTATGCTATCGCGCACTGTTTCTCATCTATCTAAAAAATCACTCACAGACTATTGATCGATCTTGTAGGGAAGAAGATGGGTGGGTAAGATAATAATAATGAGAAACAAACAAAAACTGTACAAGAAAAAACAAATAAAGCAAGCAAGGATTTATAGCAAGAGGAAAATTATATACAAGATGAGGGAGAAAAAAAACAAGCGATAGATTCGGTCATCACAATCCGGCCTGTCGGTGTTGACTTCTGTTAGAAATATCGCGAAGATTCAATATCCCTTGCCCTTACCCTTACCACGACCACGACCACAGATCACCTACGACGATGGATGTTTTACTAAGGGTAGTTATGTTTTGAATAGTGTTGTAGCGGATGTTAGTTGAAGTGATGGTTGTTGCACTACTGGATAGTTGCAGCGGAGATGTTTTGGAGGTTTGAGGAATCGCACTAGGAGGTACTAGAGGTTTCGAACTAAGAGATGGAAAATGGAAAATGTCACACTACAATGGTTGGGAAACGAAGGACGGTTCAGGAGGGTTGAGGGTTATACTAGAATAAGGGGAAAGCATGTAAGAGGATGAGACGAGTGGATATGGAAGGAAGGGATTGAGAGATGATAGGTTTAGAAGAAAGTTTCGGTGTGGTGTGGAAGAAAATCAAGTACGATGGAAAGGGAAGAAAAGGACTTTGGCGAAAGTGAAGAATGGTTTCTTCTGTTGTTTGGATTCTTGTATATATAGGTCGCTGCTGGCAGCTCAGAACGAATAAGAATCCAAAGGTACTCTCGACAGATCATAGCCCATATTATTTGAACTTCTGCCAGCGCTGGCAGCATTTTTACCGCTCCACCATGTCCACTCCGAGCAGCATGCGAGTACGGTGTTTCGCCGCCATTACCAGGCCTGTCGAGGGTGGCCTCTTCTCGTCCAAGGAGGAACTTCACTACTCCCTCACGTCCACTCTCAGCGGCATACGAGAGCGGAGTGCGTCTGTTATTATCTGGCGTGCTGGGGTTGACCTCTTCCCGCTCGAGTAGTATTTTCATCATGGCCTCACGTCTGACCAGCATACGAGAGCGGAGTACGTCCGTTATTATCTAGCGCGCTGGGGTTGACCTCTTCCCGCTCGAGTAGTATTTTCACCGCTCCCTCATCCCCATGTTCAGCGGCATGCGAGAGCGGTGTTCGTCCGTTATTATCTGGCTTTTCAGGGTTGACCTCTTCCCGCCCGAGTAGCATTTTAGCCATTCCCACCTCAAAATACTTAGTGACGGCATACGAGAGTGGTGTTCTGCCGAAATTATCTGGCTCGTCGAGTGCAACCTCTTCCCGCTCGAGTAGTATTTTCACCGCTCCCTCACCCCCATGTTCGGCGGCATGCGAGAGCGGTGTTCTGCCGAAATTATCTGGCTCGTCGGGGTTGACTTCTTCCCGCCCAAGTAGCATTTTCACCACTCCCTCACGTCCCCGGTCAGCGGCATATGAGAGCGGTGTTCGACCGCGATAATCTGGCTTGTCGGGGCTGACCTCTTTTCGTCCAAGTAGTATTTTCACCACTGTTTTATGTCCTTCTTCACCTGCATGCGAGAACGGTGTTCGGCCAGCTTTATCTGGCTTGTCTGGGCTGACCGCTTCCCGCCCGAGTATTATTTTCACTACCTCCTCATATCCCTTCCGAGCAGCCCATGCAAGCGGCGTATACCCCCGAAAATCCTCCCCATTGGGATCGCAACATCCCATTTCGATCAAAACGACTACAATCTCAACAATACCGAGGAACGAGGCGCAGTGCAGTCCACTGAACGGAGACCGGGTACCTAGAGGGTCGAATCTCAGAGAGCGGTAGTCTTTTAAAATAAGTTCAGCGGATGTGTGGCCATCATATTCCTGAAGCAGCTGCAGAGCGAGTGATCTTGAGTGGTCCGAGGGTTCCTTTTTCCTATGGACCACCCAGTAGAAAGAACTAGATTGCAGAAAGTGATTGTCCATCGTGAGGTCATAACTATTGGCTGGAGGATCGGCTGAAAGGGCTTTGACCTGTTGGAAATTCAGATATGTCAAGCATATCTCTGCCACTGCCGAGTGAGGCGAATTGAAAATATTGGGATTGGCGGAAAAATACTCTTTGAGGGTAAAATGGATTAGTCGCACTCTTGAATCGAATTCACCCTTATCCACACTAATAAGACCTTGACAGCAGCTCACTAATGTAGTTATTGAAGTGATGTTGTCGGCATTGAAACCCGTGGAGCCCAGCTCGATTGCCAGGGCATAGCAGAACTCATCCGGGCTCAACAGCTCTTCCGCACAACTAATCCACATCAAGGCCACTATTCCGAGTCGAGATTTATCCCCACCTTGTGCCTTTATCCGCTCGATCGTCGCACCGTTGACATCCTCCAGCCCCAATCCATCGGTCAGTTTACTAAGTCGTTCTCGTCTCCGATATATCGTGGATTCTTGCAAGATTGCTTCGATATTCAGGGAAGCGAGCAGAAACCTAATATATATATTAGCCGATAATTAAGGATTGGGCTCTCAGCATTATAGCCGCTACCCACATTTCCGATATACTTCCGGGAATATTTTCCAGAATTTCTGCCTCTAGGGTCTCATCCATGGCATCGGGTGTCTCGTCCTCGCTCAGCCTCACACCAAGTAATTGGACAATATCAGCTCTAGCTGGGCCTAAAGATACACTTGTCACCCGTCCGGCAAGGCGTGTCTCAATCTCGGGGCAAATACGAGGCATTCCGGTGACGAATATTCGCGCGCCTGGGGACGTTTCAAGGATTTCTTTCAACGAATCAAAAAGCTGAAATCGCTGCACAGCCGTAGATTCGTCTGGTGCATCAATGACCATAAATGTGCGTTGCGAGGAGGTGATCAGTTGCAGAATTTTCACGATATCACTGAGCCGCGGCCTGCGCCCACTAACGGCCTCTTTCTGCTCTCGCAAGGCCGACCATATATCCTCCGGAACTCCTGCCGTTCTACTGACCATCTGCTTTAGCAAGGAACCTAGCATACTGGTAGCAGTCTGCTCCTTTCGCGCAGCGAAGTCGAAGTAAAAGCAGGTAACAGAGATATATTGCCCTCCGATCGCACAGCCAGTCTACTACCAGCGAACTGTCGTCACGGCTTGTTAGCACGGGTTCACTTCTCTCTCGGGAATAATTCCTCTTACCTAATAAACGTCTTTCCGACCCCGGGATTTCCATAATAAAATAGAACTGCCTTATCTTCTCCAGCTTCCCCATCCAATCCGCACCATCTTATGAATTCCTCAGTCTCCATGAGCCATTTCCCGACATTGCCGACACGGCGCTCTTGAATATCGGAATGTCGTAAGCCGGGATCCAAGAGTTATAGCCATTTTAGGATTTCTGGCCGATCATCGGCGATAGTACAGTTGTTCCACACATTATTATTAGTAGTATTATGAGAGTTCGTAGTATTGTGGCAGTTGGTGCTATAATTGAAGGTATTTCGTGACATCTCCGACTTTCCTATCGCTTCTTCTTTTAGGAGGAGGGGTTGTTGAGTATGGTTAATTAATGATACTCCTGGGGGCTGGGAGCTGGGAGCGGAATAAAAGAGGGGAATAGTGAATAAAAGAAAAGCGGGGGTCTGTTAAAACTAGTTCGCGGGTTCATCTAATTTTTGGTGCCTGGACCATTCTAATTAACTCATGCGCACCCTGTGGAACCATTTCCGTATCACTCCTGTGGTTACTATTGACACAGTAAGATGAGGCGTTATGTCAATTTTCTATCATAAATCCTATCACAAATATCTCGCACACACCGCCCTACCAGTGTTACGTAGGGCCCCCATATAGGGTTGTTTAGCAGCCAGGAGAGCGTTTAGGAACGCACACACACCCTATGTTTGTAGATAGCTTGGCGTGCAGAAACTTCTGCATATAAGCCTCCTTTCTCTTTCCTAGTTTAGATAACGAACAACCTATCCGGTCATCAACGGCATCAACAACTTTTTCTATCTCTTCCAATTGCGTTTAGTCTTCCCCTCTTTGCTTCACCGTTAATAGTCAGGTTAATCAGCTCTTCTATCTGACCACGCGCTCAGCGCCAGAGACGATACAGAAGGTTGATTAACTCAAGGTCGCGAGGTCATTTTAGTCTTACCATAATTCCGATATTATCGGTCAACCAAGGATTCTGTTATCCTGCGTGGTTCTTGATCGACTTGACTCTCAAGACTGTGACTACATTGATACCCATTCCCCCTATTGCGTATTTGCTTTGTTGCACCACATCTATCTCAGGTCAATTCCATACGCCTAATCTCCGGGTATAGTGAGGAGGTCACAAGAGTATTTCTACACCCACAAGCAGTCTCTGCGGATACCCGATCCATACCGTTCAGTCGTGAGAAACACCTAACACCGGTACTAGCCACCGTGAAAACTCCTGAGTGCGGCCAGAATAGCCCCAACTACCTGTATTATACGTCTATCCTCCAAGGCTGACACTGTAAAACTATTTTCTAATGGAATCCACCAATGTCCCAAGTAATGATAATATCGGGGGTTTCAAGTTCAGCCACCGGTATACCATATCCTCCCGCTTAGATGACAAAAGTCCTCTCACTACATACATGCCACCACTGTTACGAGTCAAGCCACAGCTACCCCACCCCCTCGATTAAATGCCCGACACCCCCGCGAAATCTCAAGCACCTTTATAACGCGAGCAATCATGATATATCCAGTTAATCAATTGTGCCACTCTCACCAGGGGTACGCTGCTTGTGCGATATTCCACTCTGGGGCGCCTATCTCGTGCCGATAGTTTCTTCACATCCTCTGGGGATATACTAGCGTTTGATAGCCGAGTGCGGGTTTCTGTTGGTCTCGGAGTGAGATAGGGGATCTCCCGCGAGGAGAGTAGTGAGTTGGAGAGGGGTATGTGGGGTTTGAGTATGGATTCTCAACAGGTGCGGAAGTAAGAGCTGTGACACTATTGTAGGAGCTGTGTGCTGAGTGTTGCGGCCGTGGAGGAGGGTAGTGTCCCTAAGGGTCAACATTGGACGGAGGAAGGCTGGACGATTGGGAGTATGTCGAACTCGCAATTGTTGCTGCTGTCTCAGCACGATTTAACCGATTCGGGGATTGTCCGCGCCATAGATCCGGAATTATTGGTTGGAACTTGGCAGTTACGGGTTGGGTCTAGGTGAACGAATTTCTGGTGTTGCCCATTCTGGCATTTTGTTGGAGGATTGCGGGGAGGGTCAGCTGTGCTAAATCTTCTTTTCTCAAGCTCTGTCTATGAGAATCTATCCAAGGCATCTATGGTCGGTCAGATTAAGAGCAATGAATAAATAGGCCGCGCAAAATGCGCTGGGTGCTGAAACTTTGTTAACCTCAGATCAGGCGTTGCGGCTCTGTGACACCACACAAAGCCTTTAGGGGGCAATCGATCGAGATGGTCCTGTTAAGCTCGTGCATGCGATGTGGGCGAGGGCCTTTCGATAGAGTATTTTTTTCAGTAGCAGGGTGTTATTTGCACACGAAGAGATAGCTTGCCCCGCAGAATACATGTATTTCACATGGCAATAGGGCGCTATAGGGTAAGGGATTATACATCCATAAGCCACTGCTGCCTCGGTAACCGACACTACCCGTAAGCTTGAGTGGAAGCCACAAACACCCTCAGCAGTGATAATATTGCGGGTTTCAAGTTCTGGTATAGGTGCATCAACAGATAAGTGTGAACCTCATTTAGGGATATTTTCAAACAAGTCTAACCCAATACTGCTCAATTTAATTCAAAGAAACTTCAGAGATATAAAAAATACTAAGAAGAATAAAAGTGAGGTTTTTTTAATTTGTAAATACAAGCTGGAAGGATGGTATACTTGTTTTAAAAGTTAGACATTAAGTGTAAAATTTGTACTCTTGGTATTAAAGTGCAACATACCACTGCTTACTAAGCATAGTAAATAGTGAAAGTGGAGAATCATGAAAGATCGTTCAAGACTTGCAGGCAAGAAACAAAGACAATATCAGCAACCAAGATCAATAATACAGGATGATAATAGTCAAAAAGTGTACACTACAAATCATGCTGCTGGCAGGCTTGGTGGTCTGCCCCAAAATGTAGTAAATCAAGAACAAGTGGAAGAAGCACATAGTTCTCTTGAGG
Organism: Tuber borchii; assembly: GCA_003070745.1. NCBI lineage: Eukaryota > Fungi > Ascomycota > Pezizomycetes > Pezizales > Tuberaceae > Tuber > Tuber borchii. The sequence continues at coordinate 50,782 of NESQ01000464.1, forward strand.
GGGATGTGAATTGTGAAGATGTAGAAGATTGACAAAATTAACCTTCCCTATCACCTAACTTTACCGGTAACTTAGCCCTTTCAACATCACATAAAAATTTTTCTCTAGATCGAATGTTAATTTCTACTAGCCACTCTGCTATGCATTTACATTTTTAATTTATTCTTTAGCTTTCATAATAGTCGGGTTAGTGGAGCGGCGCTGTTGTCATGGCCGAAGTTTCCACCTCCGTTGCGCGTTCCTGATGGGTAACTCTTGGCGTTTCATCTGCTTATCTTATCTTATCTCAATCACATATTATCACTCGAAAGCCTGCAGATATCGGCTGTCCAGCTGGGCCGACCCAAAGCCTGGCCTGACTGGCCACTTGCAAACACTGTACCAGGCCCTCCTGCTTAGATGACAGAGGTTCTCTCGCTACATACATGCCACTACTTTTACGAGCCAAGCCACCCCCCCCCCTCAATCCAATGCCCGACACCCCCGAGAAATCTCAAGCACCTTTATAGCCCGAACAATCACGATATATCTAGTTAAGCAATTTTGCCACTCTTCGGAATGGGTACCCACGAGGTTTCTTATGTGATATTCCACTCTTTGGCGCCTATCTCGTGCCGATATTTTTTCCACATCCTCTGGGGATATACACTACTGTTCATAAAGTTCTCATACCCCAATATGTATCTGTGGCAGTGTTGTAGCTGTTGAGAATGTACCGTTTCAACCGAAGATTGCTAGAAGAGATACATTCTCGCCAGCCACAACACTGCCACAGATACATATTGGGGTATGAGAACTTTATGAACAGTAGTGTACTTGTGTTTGGTAGCTGAGCGCGGATTGTTGTTGATCTAGGGATGAGATAGGGGATCTTCTGCGAGGGGAGTGGTGAGTTGGAGCAGGGTATGCGGGATGTGAGTATAGGTTTTCTAGCACAATTTTCGTCATTCTCTTATCAAGTGCAACCTCTGATCCTGGGTACAATGATATTTCACCACAATTTTCTAGTTATTCACAGTCAAACAGCTCACCATACCATGCATCATGTACATCTGCTATCAGATTCGTGTCATTGAAGAAATCTCACTGAAAGACCACCGCAGAAAAAGGGTTGATCGTGATCGTAGAGGGGTCCGACATTTTCAAAGAACCGGCCTATTGCACTTAGTGCAACTTCCTTATGATCCAGGATCAAATCTTCACTGGTCACAGACACTAAGGTTAAGGTATTGACCACACTCTAGCCCCTTCAGCGAAGAGAACTCCAGCTCATACTAGACACCTCCACCCGACCGCACATTAGCAATCCATTCCATGCAAGGCATATATCAGGAGCTCATATACCCTTGAAAGAAAAGTATGTCAACAGCACCACGTAATCCCTCCGACTCCGCTTCTCAGTCAGCTTTGCGAAAACCAAGAAGCGCTTCCACCCTGTATCCTCTTTGCCCCTACCATCACGGGTAGAATGCCACCTGAGCACAATAGAGTCCATGTATGCATGCACTACTCCACCTCTACTTATTATTCATGCAGCATGCTACCATTCTCTAACAAAGAGAGTGTAGCTGAGCCCGATTCATACGGCGAATATAATTCTGGTGATATTGAATGAGAAAATGGGTTTAATCTGGCTAGACCTGCGATTGAATGCCAAGAGAATTAAAGCAGTGTATGTATCTGCCATGATGTAGAGAACTGTTATCAGTACGCTGAGGTAGACACATATGTAGGCCGTACGGGTGGCGAAGCAGGGTTTCTTAAAAACATTCAAGGTTCTCTCCGAGCAGTATCGCATTAGTAATGAGTTATAACATTGGGGGGATTGTGTAGCTAACTCATGATGTACTCGAATTTGTGCTCGAGAGGGATATCCTGCTGCCACCGAAGGGAACTAACTTTAAAGCATCCCATTGCAGACTCTGGGGAGACCAGCACCAGTCTAGCGGTAGAGGATGAAAGTATTATTATACAGTAACAGAGGGGGAAACGGAGCCTGCTCACAGAATCAAGAAGAAAAGGGAATTGCGGAGAAGAGAATTGATGAGGAGCAGGGACGCAATCGGAAAGAAAACGAAAAAGAAAAAGATAGGGAGTTAATTATGTGAACTCAGTCCCACCGGTAGCGTACTGATGTACCGGTACTATAATACACCCTTGAGGCAGCAATAGATGAGGGGATAGATCAACGAATCACAGGAGGGAGTGCACTGGAGTGAGATACCTTTTCAACAGCTCACTAACAGTGCAAAAGGAACTGGCGGAATAACGGTGTGAACAAAATGGTTTCAACATTACGACATGTCCTTATCAGTCAGCCGGTATTATTCAGTATTTTTCTGAAAAGAGCAAGAAATCTGCGCTGTATTTGATAATTTACCCAGCTCATAAGTTAAATAAGGCGACAGGGAATACGTGGCTAATAAAATGTCTAAGTGTTTCTTGGATTCCAGAATAGTAGATATAATAGAGTACGGAGTGGCTTGATAAGATTAAAAATTGGTTTGCAACCAGATGAGTGGCTTTGCGATAACTGGGAGGGAGGTGAGTTGAGTGGGTCTTGGCTATTAGCAGAACAATGAGTCGGGATTAAATGGAGGGAGGAAAGGGTGGGTAGATTATAAGGTCCCCTGCCAGCACTAGCTAAAAGGTTGCGTCGGCGAATATCTTAGAGAGCGCCATTTAGCCAAGATACCGGGAAGCTTGTGTGTGAGGATTATGATATAAGGAGGTCTTCTAACTTGGTGTGGGCAGTTCATATCGAAACGGCTACTTATCAGCGGCGGGAGACTTCTAGAGTGCACGCCAGGCCGTCGGTTACCAATCCAAGATCTGCTTCTGAGCAAAAAAAAACCTTATCTCTAAATGGGCGATGCGGCTCTGTGGTACCATGGACACGGCCTTCTGGGTGAGAATGGCGAGTTTGGGATCGTCCCGCTAGGCTCGTGCATGCTTCGCTTGAGATACGGTAAGCTTGCCCTAATCCCGAATTAATTACAAGGAAGCTTCCAAACGAAGAATCCCAGTGCTCAGTCAACTATCAGCCTATCAAAAAGGCTTCTGATACACCATCCTGCCCGCTAGCCGCAAAAACCCTATACTACTGGAATGACTCCACTTAATCATCCAGAACCTGCTTTAGCCTCAGCGGCCGATATTTCAAAACTATTCTGTAGTGGAAGCCACAAACGCCGTCGGCAGTTATAATATTGCGGGTTTCAAGTTCAAGTATGCCAAGCTTTCCTACTGTTGGAAAGATGTGGTTGACTTTAGAATATGCGGGAGAGTCTGAAAGATCGAGATAAATTCTTTCACAGTTTATGCACGAGATTTGACCGACATGTCTTTACTTTGTATCACCGGAGTGTGCACTGGTAGATGAACATGGGCATGGATGAAATAGAGAGATAGGTGTGATGATCGATGGTAGGATCACCATGGGCGACTTATGTTTTACTTATACACCTGCTCCACCCTTGAGTTTTATTTTAGCTTAGTAGTGCGGAAGGGGAATTTTCAGAGCATGAGCGAAGTGTCTAAGTTCCGTGTGAATTCTCTTTCTGACGTCGGCAACTGTTCCATTCGTAGCCTACCAACCTTTAGACATACCCAGTATGAATGGTGGGTTCGGAGAAGCTATTGCCAATTGGGCAAAGTAGACGCGTCCGAGTCCCGGGGAGGAAGAGGTGTCTCGGGGGTGGAAGAAAAACGGTATAACCATTACCGCGCGAAGCGAGAGGTCATAGCTCCATGAGAGCTGCCCGGCCAACGGCCTACCCCATATAATGCCACGAATCCCACAACACAAGCTTTCTTCCCCATGCAAGCTTCCACAAAACACAAGATCCTCAAACCTCCTTACAGATCGTGTTCTTTATTGCCCACCCTCCGCCCCAATCTCGGCAACCGGCGCCCTAATTGTGTGCGGGGATCTATCGGTGCCAACACTCCCAAGCCACAAGGGCAGCGACAATCACACCACCGCCTCCCACAGTGGAACATCAGCGACCCCATGGTGCGAAACTTACAGTTTGACATTTTCTTATGCATCTTGCGATACGGAGTTTCATTTGTCTTTCCTTTTGTTCACCTCTCTTAGTTTACACGCATGTACTTCACTTTGGAAAATTGATAGAAGCTCTCCCACTATACATAACTAATGAGGTTGTGAGTGGAATTCATAATTCGCCTCGGTCAATAGCCCCCCTCTCTGGGTAAATTTTAAGTACGCAGGGCTAATCCTGGGCCCTAAATTCGGATGGGATACCGTAGATATGATACTAGCAGCGTAGCCATATACTGTCTTATAGTATCACAAAACTGCACTTATTCCAATTTCTTTAATACCCGATTCGAATACCACAATAATAATATTATTATTATTAGAAAACAAAAGCAATTATGAAAAAGAAACTCCAGCGTCCCCTCTCCCTCTAGGTTACTTCCAATCCACTCGCAAATGGACTCATCTGTCGCAGTAAGTTCTTTAGCCCCTCTTCCGCCAGCCAGTATAAGCCTAGTCAATACAGGACTCGAGATACTCCCCCTTGCTTGTCCGTATTACCTTTTTCTGGTAATTAGGAAATAAGTCTGCCATTGCTAAGGAGATTTCGGGCGAACCGCCCTCAGATTCTCTTTGCAGCTGATCGTCCACTGCCTACTACCGTATTACCGTTGCTTGCCTGCGGCATTAGCCTAGCTTGTGTTACGGAGACAATCTTGTAACTCTGAAAACCCGGAGAATATTTCTAGCTGGTTTTTCGACCTCTATGTTCCCGCTTTAGAAGAGAAGGGGGGTAGCTAGGGATGATGAGCGATATGGGAAGCTTATTTATTGGTTAGGCCTGCAGCCCTTTCATATCCTTCATACTGATGACTACTGTCGAGTGTCCGGTGGGAATTCGCTATGTATGTTGTCACTTTTGTGTTAAGCCTATCATCATAGCTGGGCTCGTATCCCGGACATGATCTTTGAATAGTTATTCACAATCCACTCTAGAATCTTATGCTATCGTACACTGCTTTTCATCTATCTAAAAAATCGCTATAAATTGTTGATCTATCATATAGGGAAGAAGATGCGGGATGAGATAATAATATAGAGAGGGAAAAAAAGCCCGTACAAGAAAAAAAAAAATGGGGCAAGCAAGGATTTACAGCAAGAGGAAAACTAAATACAAGATGTGGGGAAAAAACAGCAAGCGATACATTGAATCTTGCCAGAATAATAGAACTCCTTCATCCTAGCGACCAGACCCCCCTGAGAACTGTAGACAGTGAAGAAATTCATAAATCCTGACCCGATCAGGTTAGATAGGTGTTTTCTATGGGTGTTATAGCATATGTGTGCTCTGATCTCATTAGAGTTCCTTGGGGAAAAAACAGAGGAGTCTCAGAACGACTTCCATGAGCAACGGGCTGTGAACATGAAGCAATAGCGACGATTTCGATGAGTTGGTGTCTCTCCAGCCTTAACTGGCGTTAGGGGCACTGCTGGCGTGGGAAGGCATTTTTACCACTCCCACATGCTCACTCAGCGCAGCATGCAAGAACGTGGTTTCGCAGCCATTATCGGGCCTGTCGGGGTTAACCTCTTCTCGTCCGAGCAGTATTCTCACCACTTCCTCATGTCCACTCTCAGCTGCATACGAGAGCGGTGTTCGGCCGCTATTATCAGGTTTGTCCGGGGTGACCTCTTCTTGTTTGAGTAGCATTTTAACCACTCCCACACCCCATCTAGAAGCAGTGGCATCTGAGAGCGGCGTTCGTCCGTTATTGTCTGGTTTACCGGGGTCGACCTCTTGCTGCTCGAGTAGCATTCTCCCCACTTTGCGTCTGGCCCGGGCGGCGTTCGACAGCGATGTTACGATATCACTATCCGGTTTGTTAGGGTCGACCTCTTCCTGCCCCAGTAGTACTTTCACCACTCCATCACATCCTCCCTCAGCGGCATACACAAGGGGTGTTCGTCCGTTATTATGTGGTTTATCGGGGTCGACCTTATACTTCTCGAGTAGTATTTTCACCACCTCACCATGCCCCTTCCAGGCAGCCCACAAAAGGGGTGTGTGCCCCCGAATATCCTTCCCGAAGCAGCTGCAGGGCAAGTGATCTCGAGTAGTCTGAGAGTCCCTTTTTCGTATGGACTCCCCAGTACAGAGAACAGTAGTACATGAAGGGTTGGTTAAAAACGTAGCGGATAGGAGATGGAACCGGCTGAAAGAGCCTTGACCTGTTGGGAATTCAGATATGTCAAGCATATCTCTGCTATTGCCGAGTGAGGCGTACAGAAAATATCGGGATGGACGGAAAATACTCTTTAAGAGTAAAATAGATCAGTGGCACTCTTGACTTGACAGAAGCTCAGTAATGTCGTTATTGAAGGGATGTTGTCGCCACTGAAATCTGTAGAGCCCGGCTCGATTGCTAGGGCATGGCAGAGCTCATCCGGGGCCAACGTCTGTTCTGCATAGCTAATCCACATCAAAGTCCTCATCCCGAGTGGAGATTTATCCCCCACACTGCGCCTTTATCCGCTCAATTTTTGCACCATATTCATCTTCCAACCTCAATCTATCGGTCATTTGTTGAGTCTTTCTCGTCTCCGATATATCGTCGATTCTTGCAAGATTGCTTCAATATTCAGGGACGCGAGCAGAAACCTAATATATATATTAGTCGTTAATTGGGCATTAGGTTCCCAGCACTATAGGCGCTACTCACACTTCCGATATACTTCCAGGAATCTTCTCCAGAATTTCGGCCTCCAAACACGCATCCATGGCATCCGGTGTCGGGTCCTCGCTCAGCCTGATATGAAGGAATCTAACGATATCGTCGCCGGCGGGACCAACAGACATACTAGTCACTCGTCCCGCGAGACGCATTTCAATCTCGAGGCAAATATGGGGCTTTCTGGTGACGAACATTCGAGCGCCGGGCGACTTCTCAAAGGTTTATTTCAACGAATCAAAGAGCCGAAATCGCTGCACAGCCGTACATTAGTCTAGTGCGTCAATGGCTATAAATGTGCGTTGCGAAGAGGTTATCAGTTACACAAGTTTTACGAAATCGCCGAGTTGTGGTTTGCGTCCACTAACGGCCTTCTTCTGCGCCTGCAAGGCCCACCATATATCCTCCGGAACGCGTTCTGTTCCACTGATCACCTGCTTTAGTATGGAACCTAGCATAATAGTGGCAGTTTGGTCTTCTCGTGCTGCAAAGTCGAATTAAAAGCAGGTAACGGGCATTTGTTGTCCCATAGTCCGACCGCATAGCCTGTCCACTACTAGCGAACTGTTATCGCAGTTTGTCAGCACCAGCTCACTTCTATCTCATCAGAATAGTTCTCGTTACCTAATAAAAGTTTTTCCAACCCGAAGATTTCCATTGCAAAATAGCATTGTCTTATCATCTTCAACTTCCCCATCCAATCCGTACCATCTTCTGAATTTCACAGTTTCCATGAGCCATTCCCCGACGTTTTTGACACGGCGCTCATGTATGTCGGAATTTCGTAGGCCAGAATCTAGTGGTGATAGCCACTTTAGGAGTGGAGCCAGATCATCGCCTACTGTACATTTATTCAGCACAGCAGTTCGTATTATTGAGGCAGGTGCGGCTATCGTTGATGGTATATTGAGACATCTCCAACTTCTCTATCCCTTTATCCGTTAGAAGGAGGAGTTTCTGAGTATGGTCGATTGATGATACTCCTGGGAGTTGGTAGCGGAAGGAAAGAGGGGAATAGTAATTGACAGAAAAGCGGGGGCCTGCTACAAGAAGGTTTGCAGGTTCTGCTAATCTTAGGTGCCAAGAACATCCCCATTAAACATGCGCGGCATATGATGCCAATAATCAAGTATCACTCCAGTAGATGGTATTGGCGCGGTAGTTTCCGGCGTCATGGTCACGGGTTTCTATTATAAATAATAGCATATCACAAAATTCTCGAACACATCGCCCCACTGGCCACTCGCGAAAACGCTTGGGTACCGCCAGAATAGTCACAGCTACCGTATTACGCATCCTTACCCCCCGAGGCTGATACTGCAAAACTATGTTCCAGTGGAAAACACCAATATCCCGGGTAATGATAATATCGCGGGTTTCAAGTGCAGCCATGGGTATGCCAAGCCCTCCTGCTCAAATGACACAAGCTCTTGCACTACATACATGTCACTACTTTTATGAGTCAAGCCACCACCACGCCGACTAAATTCCCGAGACCGCCGGGAATTCTCAAGGACATTTATAACCCGAACAATCATGATATATATCCAGTTGAGCAATGTTGCCACTTTTCGCAAGGAGTACGCCAGAGATCCTTAGAGGTTGCTTGTGCGATATTCCACCTTGGGGTGCCTCCCTTATCTCAATAGTTTTTTCACATCCTCTGTGGGTATACAAGTGTTAGGAAGCCGAGTGCGGATTGTTGTTGATATCGGGGGGCGATATGGGATCTGCCGGGAGGGGAGTGGTGAGTTGGAGAGTGGTATGCTGGGTCTGAGTATGGGTTCTGAACTGGTGCGGAAGTGAGGGCGGCGACGCTATCGTCGAAGCTGTATGTTGAGTGTTGCGGCCATGAAGGAGAGTAGTGTGTGTAAGGGTCAACATGGGACGGAGCCAGGGTGGACGATTGGGAGTAGGTTGAACACCTAATTGTTGCTGCTGTCATAGCACGATTTAGCCGATCCGGGAATTGTCTGCGCCATAGATCCAGAATTATTGGTTTGCAGTTAAGGGTTTGGGCGTTGGTGAACGAATTTCTGCTGTTGCCCATCCTAACATTCTGCTGGAGGATTGCTGGGAGGGTTGGCTGCTGTAAATCTACTTTCCTCAGGCCTTGCCTGTGATTTTCTAGCACTATTTTCGTCATTCTCTTATCCACTCTTTTTTGGCAGTAGTACCTCAGTGAGATTCCCTCAGTTACACGGATCAGATATCAGAGATACATAATACATGCTATGGTGAGCTGTATGATCGTGAATAATCCGACGATTGTAGTGAAGGTCATGGTACCTAACATCAGTGCTTGAACTTGATTGTGATCGTAGGGATGCCCGACATTTTCAATGAACCGGCCTATTGCATTTAGTGCCTCTACCTCATGATCCAGGATCATATTCGCACGGATTACGGATATTAAGGTTAAGGTATTGACCACCACTTTTGGCCCTTTAGCGAAGAGAACTCCAAACCATCATAGAAAGCTCCACCAGACTGTACAATAGCAATCCATTCCGTACAAGACATATATTAGGAGTTCATATACCCTTGAAAGAAAAGTATGTCAACAACATTACGTAATCCCTCTGACCCAGCTTCACCGTCAGCTTTGCGACAACGAAGAAGTGCTTGCACCCTATATCCTCGTTCCAAGAGAGCGCAATACTCCATGTATACATCCACCACTCCACCTCTGCTTATCACTCCTACCGTATGCCACCATTCAATAACAGAGTGTACCGAAGCCCGGTACATGCAGCGAATATAATCTTGGCGATATTGAATGGGAAAATGGGTCTAATCAGGCCAGACTGGTAGCGATTGAAAAGTAGAAGAATTATAGAGGTGTATGTTTCTGCCATGATGCAGAAAACTGCTATCAGTACACTAAGAAAGACCCATACGTGGGCCATAGGGGTGTTGAAGCAGGCTTTTCTAAAATCTGGGAGACTCTATCAGAGCGGTATCGCGTTAGCAATTAGTCAAAATAGTGGGAGGATTGTGTAGGTACCTCACGATGCACTTGAATTTGAGCTCGGGAGAGATATCCTGTTGTTTCCGAAGGGAACTATCTTTAAAACATCTGATTTTAACCTCTGGGAAGACCAGCACCAGTCCCGCCGGTAGAGGATAAAAGTATTATTGTCCAGTAACAAAAATGTGGAGCCTGCCCTGACGATCAAAAAGAGAAGAGAATTGAAGCGAAGTGACGTGATGAAGAATAACAATCAAATTGGAAAGTAAAAAATAAATAAAAAGGTCGGGAGTGGATTATGAGAACGCTTTCTGCTATTACCGTACTGATGCAGTATCATAAACCCTCCAGGGGAAAAAATATGTGGGCGATCAATGAATCACAGGAGGGGGTGCTCAGGGGTGAGATGCCCTTTCAACCGCCCACAAAAAGTGAAAAAGAAGCAGGAGAAATAAATATGTGAAAAAAATGGAGTCAATATTATGACACCGGCCTTATCATTGGATCGGTATTATTCGGAAGTGTTCCTGAAAAGAATAAGAAATCTGCGCTGTATTCGAGAATTTAATAACCACCTAACTTAGATAAGGAGATGGGGAATACGTTGCTAATCAAATATCCAAGTATTCCTAGTGTTCCAGAATAGTAGATAGAGTACAGAGTGGCTTGATGCGATTGAAAATCGATTTGTAACCAGATAAACTGCTTTGAGATAACTGAATCAGTGGGAACAAGGTAGGTTGAGGAGTTTGGCTGAGTTATTAGCAGGACAATGAGCAGGTATTGAATGGAGGGGCGGGAGGGTGGGTAGACTACAGGTCCCCCGCCAGCACTAGCTAAAAGGTTGCACAGGAGAATATCTCAGGGAACGCCATTTTCCGCCAAGATACTGGCAAGCTTGTGTGAGGATTATGATATACAGAGGTCTGCTAACTGGGTGTGGGCAGTTCATATAGAAGCGGCTACTTGTCAGCGGCTGGAGACTTCAAGAGTGCTCTCCATGGGGTCGGTTACAGAAACAGGATCTGTTTCTGCACAAAAAAGCTTATCTCTATTATAAATTGGCGTTACGGCTCCGTGGATCGTCCCGCTAGGCTCCTGCCTAGATCTATCAGTCCCGCGTGGCCATTTTCAGTAGCCCACCAGAATTAGATTCGGTTCAGGACCTTTCCGTTGTGGAAAGGTACGAATAACTAGCAGATCCATTACTCTCAGCCAAACAGGTTAGCATCAACGTTTGTCGAACTGTCGCTACCAGACAACAATTCCGTTCACCCCTTTTGGAACAGCAGTGAACTAAGGGGCAGTACCACGCACTCACGCTACGAGTATCGGCCGCGCTTGTATCACCTTACTACATCGGATTTATTACGGTAATAGTGTTATATCCACTAAAACAATACTTAGAATTTCATAATTTATGTCTTACTGGCTCTAACAGCGGAAGCCTAAAACATCTCCCCAGGTCTATCCTCCTCGCTCTTTCAGCATCGCACAATACTTGGCATAGCGTGCTCTTCCCCCATGCGGACGCTACGCATCTGCTGCTCTCCTGTTCATGATCGGGTTCCCCGGTTGGTACCCGGACGGCCCGCCGTGGATCGAGTTCTCACCCGATACCTGGTACTCAACGCTCAATAATAAGTTGTTCCATTGGCGGAGTTGGTGGGCGCGGAGGGAGGAGTAAGGTACCGTCGAGGTGATAGAGTTTGTCACAAGCTGCTTTGATGGTGAGGCGGTTGTGGGGGGGGAGATCAGGGGATTGAAGCCTCGCTGAGAGGAACGGGTATGGAGAGTTGTTGCGTTCTGGCCTGGTTATTCTAATGCTGTGTAGGCTTGCGCTAATGGACGTGTTCCAGATTCGTTTCGTGAGTTGGATGAGCCCATAGAGAAGAGGCTAAGGGTTTTATTGGTGGGGAGGCCGCGGTGCTACTTTGATCAATGTTTATCAAGAGGTTAATTCATATCTGGAGCTTTGTTTGGGGCGCAAGTTTACAGAAGGAGTTTTTTTCGTAACAAAAGATACCATACCACGTTCTATCATTTGTTGTTTTCCCCTAATGCATCTTGCCCCCGCTGCGCAGCGCTCTAATTATCAGCTCCTGACTATTGCTAATTCCCCATTATCGCGGGTTTCCTTATATTATTCCCATTTCCCTTTAGTCTCTCGATTTATTGCTAAGTTAAGGTTAGGAATCCCAATATCAGGGAGCACGATGAACCCTTCGAAGTGTTTTTTATTAGTACAACTCTCATGGTATATCATCTAGTGCCCTGGGTCCCCAGAATCCTGAAACCAGCGTACTTCTCTACGCAATCGGCTTGTCGTAAAACTTCCGTTCTCAACCTTGGAACCCATTTATCATCGCCTCTTCCACGATCCTATAGAGTCTAGCTTATCACCCACAAACACTAGAAAAATCCCTACAAAACCCATACCACCTGTCCTAGTTTTGTGATGATTTTTACAACAATGTACAGCTACGACCCTGTGTCCTCGGTCTCTCCACTTCGTCCTCTCCCCTTCTTTCTAACTATTTCACACACTCTGACATCCGTTGTTCGGACACGTTAACCCCTACTGGTCAACAGCCTCCTGAAAATGACAATGGCATTACATACCGGCCCCCACGCATCAAGAAGGTTAAAAATCCCCCTCAATGCCCTTCCGTAATGGGGGTAGCGGCCGATAGGAAGGGAGGGATAGAGAATTGATGAGGGGGGTTTTTAGAATGAACTTCCTACTGAGCCCTAGGGCCCGTAGTTCTTCTATGGGTGTATTGGGGACTGATAGGGGTAAAGGTAAATCTGATGAGGATGGAGATTTCAATGATGCTCCGAACTCTCTCCGTGGAAAAGGTGCAGGGTCGCGCCCTGATACAACGGAGATGGCCCGGCTACAGCCGCCCGCTGCAAGAAGAACGGCGATTCTCCAACCACGGCCCCTAACCAGATCCCCGATTTTCGCGAAAATTATTTCCCAATGGAGTTCAATAATTCAGAAGGGCACGAGTCGCACGATTCCTTTAGTCATGCCTAAGAGGATTCTTGTTTCCTACATTACCCCGATGGCTAGTCTACTGGGGATAAGCATAGGAGGAATATACATTCTTGCAACGGGCAGCATGGGCGAGTGAGAAATATGACAAGTCGGCGAGATAGAGGCTTGAGCAGAGAATATTGGCAAGTGTGAATTAAGTTCTCAAAGAAACTACCCCCACAAAGTCCCCGCCAAGAGGGTGGAGACGGATAACCATGTACTTATTCCAAGACAATAACTGCAATCTCAGCCAGACGGTGTTCAAGCGCATCAACTCTAGAAAGCGAGAAAGGAGCGATAGCATATCACCCACAAAATCCAATCTCACATACGCTACGGCTTCGGAAGTTTCTCACATCAAACCAGATGCCACAACTGACGCGAGACAGAGTCGGCGGGAGTCTCCCAAAGAATTTCGCAGCCGGCTATATGTGGCGACTCGATGGCCACGATGGATCATGTGTTTCCTGTGACAGGATGAGCATGCCACCCCCCTTCCGTGTCCGCAGTGCCAAATGTTCCGGGGATAACGGATAGCAATATCGATGTGGAAGATAGAACTAGGCCTTAATAGTGCGCACAGTGGAAGCCACCTATGTTGATCTTTGACCTGGCGGTTACCTCCAAATGAGATACTCTTCCCATATAGAGCTGTCAATCTGGAGAGAAAAATGGTTTATGGATGTCGGTTTAGATTAAGGGGAAAATTAGCAGTATGGCTGAATAAGCTGGGCGGTCACAGGGTGTTGGCCTAGACAATGGTGTCTTGATTGATATATCGTGAGTCTCATTTCTATCTACTTCGACACAATTTCTAACAAAGACAGTCCGTATACCACCCATGCATCTCTTTCGAGTATGAGGTCGGGGGCGAACAAAGCGTACAGTCAATGGAAATAACGAGGAATAGAGACTTGACAATGACTTTTTCATGCGCTGTGCCGAATAACGTACACACTCTCAATGCCTCCGGAATCGAGCAAGAAAACAGCTGCTAGATGATATTATGTCTCTCTCTCCCGCCCATGAGCATCGCGCCGTCGTCCTGCAACGTAGAGGAACCAGC
>NESQ01000465.1:0-64479 GCA_003070745.1 Tuber borchii
CCACAACCACGACGCCTCGACCTCAGCCGCAAAGCTTCAGCCACCCCCTCACCCGCGTCCTACACGCCTGCCAGAATTACCGTAGTAAAATAGGCCCCGTAACCGAATCCGAAGGTGACAAAAAGTCATGACAGCGTTCGTAAACGACATCCCTAGATGGAGAACGATTAAAAATGATGAAAAGGGATGCGAGATACCTTGACCAAAGATTTCTAAACCATCGTAATGGTAAAGAAGGACTTGAAGCCATCGTGAGATAACCCACAACAGTAATCAAGGACCCTGATTCGCCCACTGGAAAGATGTGACACATCACAAGGAGGTGAGGTTTCAATCGCTGGGGTTGTAGGAGTGATCGAGGATGTACGAAAACATCACCCCTGGCACTTGTACCGTAGCTAGCCGTTTGATCTACAGTAAGCTTAAAAGTAACAACTCCAAGGTTGAAAAAACGTTCATGCAAGCTCCCCAGTCGAAGGATTCAGGTTTGTGCGACGCTTCATTCCGAATAATTACAAATCTGGCAATCCGCTCGAAACCTGTCAACTCGAAAAACGTTGTTTCGGCACCCGGCCGAATGCCTCTCTATTCAATCACACGAGTTCCTAGTGCACATACCGGTATTAACCCAGTCAGTCCGGCTTCCTCTTTATCCAAAGAGCAAGCCCACCCACCTATATAATACCTTATCGAAACCTCCTCAAATCTTAAGTCCAGCCAAGTTAATCCAAGAATTCAGACAAGCGCAGCCGACCGACCGACCAAGACTAGCACAAGTATCGATAACATAACCCAACCTACGGTAGCCGAAAGTAGCTAGCCAATCCAATCCAAACAACCCAAAAGCTCAATCCGGCTATAACTGTTAACTGCACAACAACCACCACTCAAACAAGCACCGAGTAATCACCAATGCAGAAACCTCGGCTCAAAAGTACCGTACTATAGTCTTTTATCCGCGTTCGCTTCCTGAATTGGAGGAAAATTGTCTAGTTAGCCGGTTGGTTGGTTGGTCGGTTGGTTCCATGACCGTGGAGGTGGGTACCTGCAGCATTGGATTGCGGGGGATCCTCGTTGTTCTGTCCGGATCAGAGGGGGAATTTGGGGGCCGGCTCATGATAAAATGTGTGAGTGAGTGAAGGTGAAGGTGAAGGTTGTTCTGCTTAAAGGGAGGTTAAGATTGAGGTGCGCTCTCTCGCATGCACGCATCATATCGTAGGGAATATGTCGGTATCTTACTAGGGTCTGGCGGTGTCGGGGGATTCCGGGTATGAAATTTTTCGGGAAGGTGACAGTTTGAAGAGTTGAGTTGGATGCACGGTTTACCATTCAGGATTTCAAATACGGCGAAGGAGGGGCCTACATATTGTATCATACTTATGAAAGGCTGGACAAACAAAGGTAGATTTGAGGAAAACTCAAGTCAGTCATTTCACTACCGTACAGAAACCGCTCAGAACTAGCAAACAGAACGGGAACCAGCAATGACATGAGTGGAGGTAATTGTGTATTGAACGGAAAGGAAAAAAAAAAAAATGACCAGTACAGGAAAAATAGGTAGCGTAAAGTGCCCACGCCCAGACATTCCCGATCCGTCTGCTTCCGCTATCAGATACACCACAACCCCCCACCACCTAGTACCCTCGCCTGATAGACAGATCCGAAGACGCTTTAGTAATGATATATGAAACTAAACTCTTTGGGAGTTGTCTCGTAACGCCTATACCACTTTTTTTGGGCGTCCCTCAACCCCTCGTTAAACTCAGGGCCACAGAAGTAACGTCCGAACAAATCCCTAACCGCCACATCCCTACGAACCAGCATATAGAAAAGGGCTGTCTTGCCCGCACGATCCTTGAGCAACGCGTTAGGGCCGCACCCCATGATCATTTCCACGGCATCGGGGCTCTTCCCTTCACGAATGGTGTAGATGAGCGGCGTGGCCCCGGACCAATCTTTCACGTCTATCTTGGGTCCAAAGGCCAACACCAATTGCAACGTTGCCAAGCAGTCGGTGTCGATAGCCTTGTGGACGGGGGAGCTGCCAGTAGGGTCATTAAAGCCGTCGATGCGCTGGCCGAGACGCCAGAGGGAGTAAATGACGCTGAGGTTCTTGTTGGCGATAGCGATATCGAAGGGGGTCCATAGGTGCAAGTTACGGAGCCCCAGGTTACCACCAGCCTTCACCAATTGCACCAAGACAAGGGGACCAGCGGACTTGGCAGCCCGGTGGAGCGCAGTCTCGTGGCGGCAGTCAAGGAAGTTAGGGTCTGCACCGGCGGCTAGGAGGATAGCGACTCCCATTGGATCGTCCACACTTGCGGACTCGTGGAGGGGTGCACCAATAGGCGGAAGCGATGCGTTGCGAGCTTCGTAGGATGTAGAGGCGGGAAAGTTCAGGGTATGTGCCTTCGGGGATAGATCTTCGAGCACGACGTGGTTCTTGGTGCGGGCAGCATGGCGGATACTCTCCCGAATGAGCTCAGGGTGGAAAAGGGTGCGGAATTCCTTGTTCACGAGGACGAGGTTGGAGAGCTCTCTAACAATGACGGCTGTGTTCTCACCCTTCACTTGCCACTCAAAAGCTTTCAGGAGGACAGAAGATGGCACATTTTGGATGTCCATCCTGTGTTTGAGGGTATTGGTGGTCCCGGCGGCACCGGCTTCCTTATTTGCCGTATCGAGTTCTTCTAGACGGCTTTTCTTGCGGACGGGGGGGCCAGGCGGAGAAGTATCACCAGGCGCCATCTCGGCATGACGCTTCTCGCAGCTCGGTCCCTGAGGAGGCTCTGGGCAAGCGTGGACCGCCTTGGAACGCCTTGGGTGGTTCACCTGAGGGGCACCCGCCTGCGGGGCACTCATCTGCTGGGCACTCATCTGCTGGGTTGGGATGGATGGATCTCGCATCGCCATTGCGGGAGGGTAGAAAAGACCCTTTGAATTTGTATAGGGATTGTATGGCAGCATTTTGATAAGAAACTTCCTACTATTGGACGAGAGAAGAGAAATGTAACGATGGTGACTGGCAAGCAGGTATTGAAAGGACCGTCGAAAGTTCTTGAAAAAAAGAGAGAGGGAGAGCAGAAAATTGACAGAGAGACAAGAGGTGCGTATCGATCTTGGCCGCAGTAGCAATTGGTAAAGGAAGGTGGGAGGAGGAGCGAGAAAGAGACAAACGACCAGGTCGTTTCTTCCCAGGAAGCTGGTTGGTGCGGTGAAGGTTGGTGCGGGCACTGGTGTTTTATATGGCCTCACTCTTGCCTTCTACCGCCAAGGCAACACTGGCTACCTTTCTATGGAGACATTGGAGAGCCCTAGGGCCGTCGGAATGACTAGGCCACGGGGTAAGCCGCACACAACCAATCACTCGCACGACACCTGTATTTTATTTATCTCAAGGTCCCCCAATCTTATCTTTAATACGCACTCCGGCGTGCTCATAAAACCAGGTAGCATAACCCTTACCCCAATAGAGATTTGTATGTAGTCAGCAGAAATAGCTTCCTTGATTTTTACTAACACACCAGAGCACGATACATCCAGGCCTCTTCGCAAAATGAAAGCAACGGTTTGCCCATCAATTGCATTTTCAAGTTAATCCCCCATCCCCCACAAATAAACTCTCCCGGAACATCATTCTGCCCCCTTCATCCCTATTCCTTGCATTCGAATGAACAACTCTATAATAGCAGATGTGATTGTTGTCCAGTCTTAGTACGATACCGGTACTCTTTAAGAGGATGTCGTGGCGTGGGTTAGGGTTAAAGTGAAACCGTGCCTGAGACGGATGTAAATTAGCTGCTCTCCGAAGTCCGCTGGCTGCCACGTGAGTTTGCCATAGGTTGGCAGCGACGCCGACTGGATCCTTTAGTTACTGCTGGAGTACTAGTACTTTCCCCCCCGCCAAACAGTCCAAACAACTACCACCGTGAGTTTGTATGGAGTTCTAGGAAATTAATTCAAACAATCCCCACCACGACCACGACCCATAGATCTCCTCGCTCCCTTTCTCCTCTTCTTTCCCCAGCCACTCATGTCTCCACACTCACAATCACCTCCGCCGTCCATCACTGTTGAGCGAACCTTAACACAGTCGTCTACTACCTCGCAACTTCAACCGCAAGATGATGCTCCTGAAACGCCACTATCGCCTACCGCGACCCCTCCGGATCCGCCATTCATGGTTATATGGCGATGGATGCGAGGTCCTAACCCGCCCAAAGACGTTACCTTCACACCGTTCTTCGCCAAATGGCAGGACCTGCCGTTACGCTTACTCTACCGTGGGCGCCTGAGGCGGAGGAAATGGCAATTGGCGCTGTTACTGCTCTTCTGGTTCGCCTGGTTGACAACATTCATCACCGTTATTCATAACTCTAGGTTTATATCCAAGGTGAATGGGCAGAAACCCTATTTCCTTAGTTGTTCCTCGGTATTGTGGTAAGTTCTCTTTTTTGTTTCTCCACCTCCTCCGATTCGTCTGATGTTTTGCTTTGTTTCCCCGGATCATCTGCAATGTTTTACGGAGAATATTTTCATCTGATGATTGGTATCTAGGTCGAAGAATAATTTATGTGGGATCGACGGCGAGTATTGCCGACCATTCGTCAACTCCACTGCGCCGTTCCGATGCCCCGCCGGCTGCCTAAAAACCAACGTGCTCAACCCGCGCGCGGTTGGCGAGCAGATTGTTGCATATCAACCGCTGGTTATTGGTGGGCCTTCCGGGAACTCTAGCGATGGGTTGCTTGAAAATGCTGTTTACCGGTCAGATTCATTCATCTGCTCTGCTGCCATCCATTCCGGACTAATATCCAATCGGTACGGCGGATGCGGCGTATTTTCGCTTGCTGGCTCACAAAGCTACTTCCCGTCGTCGAAACGCCACGGGATCTCTTCAATTATGTTTGACGCGACATTCCCATCCTCCTTCAACTTCCTCTCGGGGGTAAACACATTTCGCTGCCACGACCTCCGCTGGCATCTCCTTGCCGTATCTCTCCTCTTCACAATCCTCTCCTCCCTCCTTATAACTTCCATCCCCGTCTTCTTCTCCTCTGTCTTCGCAGGGACATTCTTCCACGTAGCCCTAGCCTCGGATCCACCCTTCTCCACAAATCCTTATGAACTAGTCTCAATCTCCCTCTCCCGCTTCCTCCCCGCCGCTTTCTGCGCCTTCGTAATATACAAATATGCGGTAACCTACACCTTATCCCTCTCCCGCGACCACACAATCGAGAAGACCCTCCTCTGGCTCTCAGGCCTCTGGATCGGCGCGCTGAACAACATCACCCTCGACCCCATAATTCCCATATACCGCCTAACAGGTCGCGACCTCCGCCAGCAGCCCCACGCGATAACAGCACTGGTAATCGTAGTCCTCTTCCTACTCGTAATAGTCATCTTCCAAGCACATTTCTTCCGCCTCACGGGCCGAATGCCGAAATATCTCCTGACGTACACCGGCTTCGGCGTCGGGCTCTCCCTCCTCGCAGCGATCCCTGGCTCCGCGCTGCGCATACACCACTACATCCTCGCCCTCCTCCTCCTCCCCGGCACCCGCCTACGTAACAGAATGAGTCTCCTATACCAAGGCCTCCTCGTCGGACTATTCATCAACGGCACGGCAAGGTGGGGCTTCGCCGGCATCGTGGAAACCCCGGAATCCCTCCGCGGCCGAGACGGCCTCTACTTCTCAACCATCCCGCGCCTCGCCATGCCCGAGATCCCCCCTGCAGGCAACAACGTCACCTTTTTCTGGGAAGGTATGACGACGCGTGGGTGGGAAGAGGGCGTTAGTGTGGTCATCAATGATGTGGAGAGGTTTCGCGTCAGTGGAGTTTCCGGCGCCGCCACTTGGAACAGGACCAGGACTGCGACAGGTGGCTGGGAGAAAGTGTATGTTCGTGTGGGCTACTGGGGCACTGGGGCGATGGGGGATTATACCGCCGCGGGGGTGGTAGAAGAGGATGGGACTTGGAGGGCGCCGGGGAGTGGGAGGACCTGATGGGGCGTGATTTATTGCTATTTGGGGCATTCTACCTAGTTTTTTTTTTTTTTTTTAGTTCTGGGGGCGGTGCGGCAATTTTTAGAATTAGAGTTGCAGGTTCAACCTTGTAGGGGGGATAGGATAGATCACGAATCATGAATTATGGCTCGGCCAAGTGTATAGCGGGCAGAAATGTATTGCTGTATTGATAAGAAAGAAATTATACAATCCGGCCAGCTAGTTCCGGCCTATATAATCTGGATATCATTTCAAAAAAAAAAAAAAAAAAGCACAGTAACAATAAACTCCCCGAAAAAACTCCCCAAAATACCATGACAAAACAAAAAAAGACACTAATTCCCTTTAAACGACTGTCGGTCTGCCTTCTCACTCTTCCGCACCCACTCTGATATTATTCCCCGGTAATCTCTTGGGGAATATGTCCCGAACCACTCTCTAACTCGGCCTTTTCTCCGTCGATTAAGACCTAAATCTCCAACAAGCGTGTCCAAATACTATAGAAAGTTAGCCCGGGTTCATGCAGGGAGGGAGGGAATCTCGAAAAAGGAAGAGGAAAACTCACAGGCATAAACTCAAACGTAAGATTAGCACACTTCTCCCCAAGATTCAAGTACCTCCTCTTCATCCAAACGTTCACCTCGGCCACCTCCTTCTCCATTTTCTCCTTCATCCCCTCTAGCGGAATGCGCCCATCCAGATACGCAGTCGCCCATAATGCCTGCAGCTCCGCGATCATGCCGGTCGCAGGGGTATGTGTCATGCCCACGAACACGAGCGTATAATCTCCCACATCGGCCATGGCCGGCGGTGCGAGGAGACGGTAAAGTCTGTACGGCGTATTGCTCCGCTGGATTGGTTTGTACGGTGGTGGTGTGGACAGTAATGGGAAGAGAGACTTTATCCTATCTTCGGCGGCGGATTCGAGGGTTTCCCAGTGCTTAGGTGAGTTTTCTTTAGGCATCGGTATGCCGGCTTGCAGAGCCAATTCCGGGTTGTTGCGGGCCAGGGGTGTAGTATCCCGGATCCAGCCGGTGCACCAGATGTGTGCGTTCGAGGTAAGGGAGGTGCCGTTCGCTAGGTGGATGGTTGTGCCCTTTATAGAGGTTATGCTTGTTCGGTGGATGGTAATCAGGGAGTTTGGGGCGTGGAGGTGGGTTAAGAAATCGGGCTGGGAGATTACTCCTGTTGGAGTTGAGCCTGACCAGAAGCCACTGATTGAGGGGTTAGAATGGTGTGAATCTACGGATAGAGGAATAAAGGAGAGTCACTTACCCCATTTCACCAAGTTCTGGTACTAATTTCCGGCCGTTCTCGGATGTGTACATGCCATGTTTCTTCATTATGATGCTATTTAATGTCTTCCAGTACGTCCTTACTATCCATCTTCCCAGTGACGTTCCATGTAGAAATCTGGATGTCATTGTCTCGGAATCATATATGCACGGACTCAAAGCATTGAATAGCCGTTTCGACGCCATCAGTGGGGACGTCTTCCCCAGTGCTTTAGCAGAGAACATTGACTGTCCTTCGTTAGCCTGACTCGCTTTCATATCAAGGATCAACTTACGCTAACACTCTGGCCTGACTCTCTGATAATCCAATCAACCTTCTTGCCAGCAGCAACACACATATATGCTGCGTCGAAGGCACTTTTTCCCCCGCCATATATAGTTACTCTTTCAACCTCTTGTTTGTCTATTTGTAATATTTCCTGCCACTTCTTCAGCTCCGCCGAATGAAACATTGTCATTTTGGGGTCCATGATCTCAATGTCCGTAGGTGTAAAGGGCATTGACGTCAGGCCAGTCGCCATAATCAATTTCTCACACCTAACTTCATCTTCCCCTTCACTTTTCCTCGCCAACTTCAGTATCCATTGTTTCGTATCGACATCTCTCTCAATACTATCAACTGCTGCCTCAAACACGATTCTACTTAAAAGGTTGTACTTTTCGGCAAACTGAACCAGGTAATTCGCTACATCTTCTCCTCGAATGTAGCCCTCTGCAGTTGGTGCACCCTCCAGTGGTGTATCGGAGACTTCGAGCGCACCCACGGCGTTATGTGTTACTAGACCATCGTAGACGCGGTCTTGGGACCAAGTTCCCCCGATTGTCGTCGATGATTCCAATAGGAGCAATGTATGTGTGGGGTTTATTTGCAGGTACGTTTTTGCGGCAATCAGACCAAACCAACCTATCAATCCCATTAGCTAAATCAATTATACCACGTGGTAGATCCGGACGAGAACTTGCCTGCGCCAACGACAATAACTTTAGGCATCCTGTAAGAGGCGTCAAGGTGCTCGAGCAGGATTCTAATATTGCGCTATAATATCTGGAGAGAGGGGGGGGAGGTGATATAAGAACGAGAAATAAAGGTGTCATAGTCTGCGCAGGCTGAGCAGGATGGGAATTCACCGATAGATCACCCTTCAGGGCCTTCACCAACAAGTCCCTCACTTACTCGACAGGGATTCATTCGTCGGGTCCAAATATACGGGGTCCGTGTAACCCATGGCAAGCCAACAGAGCGGAACGGGCCCAAACGCGGCATGCCGCTATGATAATGGGTTGAAATAAGGTACGATAAGGGCTGAAAAGGAGGCCCAAAGAGTAAAGAGTCAAGCGAAAGTGCTTTATTCCAAACTTGCAAGAAAACACTCTTAGTTCAACACACCGGTGCTACGGTAGCCGCAAGCGAATCTCTCCAAATACGGTATGATGCCCGTAAAATCTCGCGAAATCCATATCCCCATCACCCCTATAATCTCCAGATTCAGAGACAATGCTCCTAAGAAGGACAACCGTTTTCCCGACACAGTAAGAGATCAGCCCTCAAGGCGTGTTGAATACCCTGTCAAACTAAACCTATCCTAGGCTGAAGGGCTAAAGGCCACTAATAATATGATACCGGTATTGGATTTCACCAGTTTTGACGTAATGCAGAACCCGTCCCAGGCCGTGAGTGCCTGAAAACAGGGGGATATATTTTGTATTGGCCCTCAGATACGGACAGATTTTTCGCCAGATTCCCCATTTTGGGGTGTTCATTACCTAGGACAAGCAGCTCAATTATCTACTCGTGGTAGGCAAGAAGTACCGGTATTCAATATCAGGGGCTTTGAATTTGTATGGGCGCTTAGATACGCATGGATCTTTTGTCATATCTTTTGTGAATCCCTGTCATTGAATGCTTCTTGTCCGGTAAGTAAAGTTCTTTGGTCCACCGGCGAAGGACTCACGAACCAATGGTGAACCTTGGTACCGTATGATCCGTTGGAGTCTGGGGTTCTGCGATACTCCTAAAATCCAAATGACTGCTTGTCTCAGGCAAGTACCCGAAAACAGGGAATTGGGAAAATATACTCGAGTACCTGTCGTACCCAGAAGCAGGAGCTCGCAAAACATGATATTATGGTAAAAAATCTGTGCGTATTTGAGCGTCAATACCACCCCTCCCCCCTGTTTTCTTGTCTCACCTAGGAAAAGTGGGGGTGAAATATCCCCTGGCCCCTGCTAACTGTGGGGGTAGTCTGGTGAACTGCCGACAGGCCTCATGGCCTCGGGGCCCGCCGAAGAAGGATGAGACGAGAATCGTTCCAGTCGTACGGTTCGTTGGGTAAGGGGCGGGATTGATATCGTCGGTATGGTGCGGAGACTTCTGGGTTAGTTGGTCGGGTTTCACTCGTCCCAGGCCATAAGTACCCGAAAACGAGGGGGTGTACGAGCACATTTTGTATGGGCGCTCAGACACTCACAGATACAGTATTCCACCGCAGTATCTCATTAATCCCTATTTTCAAGCATTTCCTGCCCTTCAGTAACCCGGGCTCAGTATTGGTACTCGCCATTCGGAATTCCCCTCTTTTGTGACATTTTGTCTATACTGGTGCTCTGGTCTCTGGCTCTACAATTGTAGCAAGGTCAGTATCATAGTTTATCCCGAGATCATGGATAGTGGATACTCGAGTGGTCTCAAAGCTGGAAAGCGAACAGCTGGTGAAGGATCGTCACGAGAGGCAACCGAGTTTGCAAAGAGGGCCTTGACCCATTTAGAATATCCCCCAAACAGTACGAGCACTTGCCTCCCCACCACCTCCCGAGAGAGTCAATTTTCTCGTCTCGTGTCAATTCCCCTTATCCCCTTTCTCTCTCCCAGGCTACGTCTATACTCGTATCACAAATTTAATGACAAATAAATCGCTACACCATTCGCCAAATGAACGGGAAAAAAATTATCCCAAACTTATGGACGGAAGCTCACCTCGCCTGACTGAAACCCCATTATGAGTTTCACATAGAGAATTGGATTACGGTTCTCGCACTACCGGCTCGAGCACTGAAGGTACCGTAACGGAGCTGCGACCTTGTGTTCGGGCTAAATCTTCTTTTGAGCTTATCATCAGGCATCAAGGAAATCTAAGTCATCAATCTTCCCCGCCACTAGGGCCATTTCACAAGTCGCACCCTGCCGACAACTCTGGGGATACCACTCCGAGACTCGTCATGCAGGAAGGGAGCTGGGGGCATCGGACTATCGTTTATTATGCCATGAGAAACAGGGGTCGATCAAGGCCTAAGCTACGCACCGTCTGGGACTATCGCACGATGCCACGGTTTTTTCTTCACATTAGCCCCAGCCTATAGGCAGATGATAAAATATGCATATGCGCATAGTCAGGCATGGCAGAACTTCAAAGCAAAATCTCCACACGAGAGGGGGTTTGATTATTTCGAAACTAAGTCACGAAAGCCACCCCTAGCTTTAGCACAATCACTCTTTAATTTACGAGTGCTAAAGTATGAAGCGAACTTGACTGGGTGTTTAAAAAATTTCGGATAAACTATTTCTCCGTAGATTGCCACCGGTCACGCCTGTAAACTCCGGTGCTATAGTGATTAAGTGCTATCATACTGTCCTTAAACTATCCCTTCGTCTGTATTTGTCGCTTTTTAGTTCCCTAGAATATTCCGAGATTAGGAATAGTTCAAGTGTCGCAACCGCGGAGATGTTTTCTACTGGTTCAGGTCACAGCAAGAGCTCGTTGATCATATACTACCTTTGGTAAAGATCTGAGGCTAACCTATGCCATTAACCACGCTAAAAAGCTGCGAAATCTGCACACAGATTAGGGGATTGGTAATCAATTCTTTCCCTTGAGCGCCCTTGGGCTTCAACCGCTGACCTCCAGGGGAAGAAAACACCCTCTTTGAAAAATTTATCTATTGTGCCGCTGGTCACTGCATGGCACGGTAAAGCACCTGCGGGAGAAAAAAAAAAGCTCAGGTAAAATAATTTCCCTCTTAAACTCCGCTTGCTTCGAAATCAAATTCCGGGATCTGACTGGTGGATATCTTGCCGGAGCACAAGGGGCTGACCTACAAACCTATGCCCGCTATGATAGAGGCGTATCGTGCGGCGTATATGAAAAGAGAAGTGATGAAAAGTTGAGATCAGTGGCTGGGGATCGGTTTCAAACCTCTTCTATATCACAGTGGCTTGCAACCCCCGGATGGATGGATGGTGTTTAGCAATGGATTCATGACGTGATGCACCCCTTCCCCCAGCTAAGTGGTCATCGAGAGTGACTTTTTGGGTATATAAAGTGCAGCTAGGCCTAGAAAAGTCTTCCTCTCGATTCGTTAGACCTTCCAGCGTCTTAATATCTTCAAAGCCCCCTCTGCCAAATGTCATCACATCCCGCTACGGCCAACGCTCAGGGGACGAGAGTTATCAAGAGCACTCCTGCAGTCGGTGTATGTTCCTTCAAGTCGGAAATTATGATTGAAAGCTCCTAATGTAGACAAGGTTTCATATTTTACCCCTGCTCAGAACCCTCCGTCTGGAACTGCCAGCGATCCCCAGCCCAACGGGCAAAGGCCCCCAAAACTATTCCAACCACTCACCATTCGTGGTTTAACTTTTCAGAACCGCATCTTTGTTTGTCCCCCCAATTACACCCTCCCGGTTACCAGCGTGATACTAACAAACTTGCAGCTCTCACCTTTGTGCCAATACTCAGCTGAAGATGGCCACATGACCGCATGGCATATGGCCCACTTGGGCGGTATTATTTCCCGAGGGCCTGGCCTCGCAATTGTCGAAGCCACAGCGGTTTCGCCAGAGGGCCGCATTACCCCTGAGGATGTTGGTCTCTGGAAGGATTCCCAGATCGAGCCCATGGCGAAGATAGTCGAATTTGCACGCGGCCAGAACCAGAAGATTGCTATCCAGCTTTCGCATGCCGGAAGGAAGGCGAGCACTGTTGCTCCGTGGCTGAGTACTGGTGGCCTTGCGGTTGAGGAGGCAGGCGGCTGGCCTAATAATGTTTGTGGCCCTAGCACTATTGCTTATGATGGGCGCCATGCTCAGTAGGTACCCTTTGTTTGATGTCAGGAGGTTTGGAAGCCCCCTAGTTAATAGCCACATTTCAGGCCTCACGAGATGACCCTCGAGGACATTGAAACCCTTAAGAAAGCATGGGTTGCCACTACTCGCCGAGCTCTCAAAGCTGGCTTCGATGTAAATTCTTCCCCTTAAGGTGGTTAATTTACCCGGCTAATAAAACCCCCGAGGCAATCGAAATCCACAACGCCCATGGCTATCTTCTCCACAGCTTCGTCTCTCCCGCAAGCAATAAGCGTACAGACGCCTACGGTGGCTGCTTCGAAAACCGCATCCGCCTAACCCTGGAAATTGTGGATCTAGTCCGCGTCGAGATCCCCGACAGCATGCCCCTCTTCCTGCGCATCTCCGCTACAGATTGGCTCGAGCACACTGGCGAGCCCAGCTGGACCCTCGACCAAACAGCCGAACTGGCCAAGATCCTGGCGGACAAGGGCGTGGACCTCATCGACGTTTCCTCCGGCGGGCTACACCCAGCGCAGAAGATTGTGCCGGGGCCCGGATTCCAAGCCCCCTTCGCGAAGAGGGTGCGTGAGGCCGTCGCCGGAAAAGCCCTCGTCTCTGCTATCGGCATGATCACGGAGGGGAAACAGGCGCAGGCATTGATTGATGATGGGTCGGCGGACGTCGTCATGAGCGGGAGGGGGTTCCAGAAGAACCCCGGATTGGTCTGGGCGTGGGCCGATGATTTGGGTGTCAAGATCTATGTTGCTAATCAGATCGGGTGGGGCTTTGGAAAGGCCACGGCGGCTGGCGGTCGTGGGGGGCGTCGAACTTAATGAGGGCGTGGATATGCATTATAGTTGCGCTCTTGCGTGGATTCTTTATTCTAATAGAGGATCTTCTTTCACACATTGATTCCCTGCCTCCTTACAACTCTCGATATTTCCTTCTCGAGTACGATACGGTGCTGCATATCATGCCTCGCAGCCGAGGGTACCCGCACCCCCTAACTTACTCTACAACCAACTAAGCTCAAATTCCTCCTACGAGTGACTTACTATGATTCACCCCCCATCGTATGATATTATACCCATTTAAATGCTCTTGAGGCCCAAATTTAAAGCCGAGCACAACGCTCTGGATGGGGTCATCATAGGTCAGGAAACTCGCGGCATCCCTATGCTACACATTTTCGAAATAAAGAGGTGCCCGTCCGAGATCTGTTCAACTCTCAGCCAAACCCACCCCTTTTCACCATTGATTATCCGGCCGTGACCTCTTGCTAAACACAAAACGATCCTATTGTTGACGGTCAACGATCAATATCCGTAATTCCCCCCCTTCCTCGAGAATATATCTGCTCCTATAGTATAAGAGCTGAGGTTACCGTATGACAAACCGTTGTGCTTACACAGTCAAAAAAACCGAAACCCACCTGCTAGTAGGATGAGTAGTTGTTCCCACTGTAACATTCCGTGAAATACCTAACTGGCGCAGTGGTTAATATGTCAAGAACCAATTAACCCCTGTTGTAATTAGTTGGAGCCCGGGAGCTCGATTCTCCACCTCACAATGAGTTGCTATTGAGCAATCTATTGCGTAGGGCAGGATAAACTTTAAAGGAAATATCCTGCCCCATGGGAACCGGGAGACTGAAGACCTTGGCCTTCCTCAAGAAGGCTACAGCGCAAATCGGACCTGCTATATACAAAGGTCCAGAATCCGACTCTGGACCGTATTCCTATCAGAGGGATGAGGTCCGCGATCGGCGGGGTATAGCAGAAGAAGCAGGTAAGAATTATTAAAGGGAAAAACAATTATTTTTTTCTTCCTCTGATTTGTCATACCAACTGCGGTTGCTGAATGCTATAGACTCTAGCACGAACACGACTGAGCTGGCCCAGGTGGCCATCTACCATCAAGCCATTCTTTCACTGTGTCTTTTCTGTTAATAAAACAATGGCAAATGTTTGTAAATCCATTAAATTCTCTTCAAGATATCCTCACCGACTGTGGAGCCCTCCTCACTCACTCATTGACATGGGAATATCTATCACCTGTCTATGCCTATCGGCCCCCCATGTATCTGATAAAAACCCCCCCGCCGTCTATACCTCAGCGATACAGAAGCCCTCGGAGTCCGTAACTCGTGCACAGCCTAATACACATTCTCCCTCACTGTACTATACCGAGCTCCTCTTGCTACCTCAGGCTCTGGGGGCGGTAGCAACGTATCGATAGTAGGCTATTTCCAGTATACATATCATTTCTCCCTCTACTAGATCAAGTTTCTTCCTCACACCAGCCCCTTCCTTTCTACCAGCGCCATATATCATTGCTTCCGAGTCCAATATGCTACAATCCAAACCTCTGCTAGCTCACCCACTCATGTAGCCTGCCTCCCCCACTTCCACCCCGAAAACGCATCCTTAAACAACTCTTTGAACCCGTAATTCGGCTTTGTGCTATCATACACTACCACCTTCTCTGAAGCCCCCAATTTCTCAAACAACGCGCCGGGGCTAGAACCCCTCTGGAACTCAGCAACCCTCCGAGGTGGTATCTTGGCTCGCTCCCGAATTTCACTTGCGATCAATGGGGCCGTATCCCGGAAGCAGTTCTTCATCTCTCTCTCCAGAATAAAGTATGGTTTCTTGGCGAGTTCGGGGGCCATAATGTTGTAGCTTCTCGTGATGGAATTGAGATTTTCTATGGCGAGCTTGTGGTATTGAAGTTCGGTCTTTTCCCATGTTGGGTCTCGAAACACTGCTGTGCTGTTGCTTCCGTTGATGGCTTCTTTATCTAAAGGGTCTATTTCCTCGCCTCGTTCGAGTTTCTTCGCTCGGTCTTCGATCCTTGCTAGGCGCGCTTCGCTAGCTGCGTACTCTTCTGCTCGTCGGCACTGCTCATCAACACTTCCGCCTGCGCTGGAAATTATCCTAGAAATATGTCGTTTCCAATCTGCCCTCAGTCTCTCACGGAATATCCTCACTGCCCTAGCAAGATCTTGCTGTTTCTCTATCCACGGTGGGACAATGTCCTGCTTCTGTATAATTCGATTCATAAAGTACTCCGTCGTATCCAAAAACGGTGAATCGGCGTTGTGATCTCTCTCCAATGGCTTCCCCCTCGGCAAATTTTTGAATTGACCCCTAGCGCGGGCCTCCTCAATCTTTTCGTCAGCGAGCGAAGCAATAGCGTTCAACGAAGCGACAGCCCGTCCCTCAGGCATGAACCTGTCCCGGAGCATGTTCCGAACTTCGGATTTTTCCTTTTCAGATAGCGCATCAGACTTATTTAAAGTGTACTCTGTCGTTTTCTCCCGGGCACGGGCAATCCTTTGAGATGCAGATTGGGGATTGAAGGCGCGGGTAGGGCGGAGGTCCACGTTTGCCGGTGTGTGCGACGTTGGTTTTCGCGCCAGTTCCCCTCGGAGAGGTTTGTGGGCGTCAACAAGCATACGGAGAACGGCATCCTCGGTTGACTCTGTACCCGTCCATGGCGCAGCGGCTGCGATGTCCCGAGCCTGTTTTGGGGCCCCAGCTGGGAGATTTATGGTTGAGAGAATTTGTGCGTGGTCGGTGTTGAACTGGGCCTTTGCTATTCGTTCCTCGAGCTCTCGTTTCAGCTTTTCGGAGAAGACGTTCTCGGAGGCAATCCTCGCAGCTTTGCGAGGCGAGGAGGTTATGGCATCCTCAGCCATTTCCGTGAAACGTCGTGAGAGGGCGGACTGCTCTTCCACATCAGGGCAACTTTTGTTATTCGCGTCATCTTGGGATTTTGCCGATTGTGAAGCTTGCCGTCGCTGGTGAGAGCCGCAAGCGGTGGCAACTCTGCTTGAGGACCAAAGAGGGCTTTGGGGAGAGCGGGGGCAATTATGGGCGATGTTTATGGAGCGGTTAAGGATAACTCGATTCAATGGCATGGGAGGGCAGATATCGTGGTTCGGCGAGTGACGTTTCAAGTGGAGCGAGGGGTGCTGTGGCGGAGGAAAG
This sequence comes from Tuber borchii, assembly GCA_003070745.1. Lineage (NCBI taxonomy): Eukaryota > Fungi > Ascomycota > Pezizomycetes > Pezizales > Tuberaceae > Tuber > Tuber borchii. The sequence continues at coordinate 16,357 of NESQ01000465.1, forward strand.
ATGTTGAATCAGAGTTCAAGATGTGAGACAATTTTGATCCTCTAGCTTAACCGCTGTTGCCCCACCAATACGGGCCAACTTCCCCACTAAATCTTTGAGAGCCTTTTTCAGCACAACAGCAACCTCACCACCCCTCAATCATTAAATATGCCGACAAGAGTCTTCTCAACAGACGAAACCTTCAATGCTTTTGGCCATTGGCTAATTTCACACGGTGCCTTTATTCATGAGTCTTTAACCTTCACTCCGTCGGGTTAGAACCGTTAGTTCTTAGAACAGAAGGTGCACCTAATTAACCAAATCCCTGGAATCAGACTCTCAATTTGGCTCGCGCATGATAACCTCCTCCGACATACCATCACATTCCCAGCTGATTAGCTGTCCTCATGCCCTGGCCATAGATTATAAGAAAGCCATTTCCGCGTTTTCTGCAGACTTCATCTCCAACACCACTCAGCATGCAACCCTTTGTATGTTTCTCTGCCTGGAGTGGCTGAAAGGCAAGGAATCGCTCTGGTGGCCATATCTTCGTGTCCTACCGAGGGAATTCGATACTCCACTCTATTTCTCCGATGAAGATCTCAAGTATCTACAAGGCTGTAACCTCGATGTTAATGAGGTAGAGGCCAGAAAGTTGATGTGGAGACAAGAGTTTGAGGCCGCTGTAACCATTCTCCAGAGGGAAGGATACAACACAGAACATTGCGCATGGTAAGGCCTTCCTATTAATTATTAGAACTTCGCAGGGCTAAAATAATGGTTGAGAGTGTTGAGGGAACTATACTTGTGGGCTTCTACCGTTTTCACGTCCAGGAGTTTCCCCGGGAAGTTGATGAACTGGGACCGAGAAATTGATCATGAAGACGATACCATGCCAATTTTGTTCCCATTGATAGACAGTTTGAATCATTTCCCGATCACAAAAATTACCTGGCAACCCAGCGATACCTCCCTGAAAATAATATCTGGCGCAGAGGTTTCCACGGGGGCAGAAGTATACAATAATTACGGACCCAAACCAAACGAAGAGTGTACTCATCCTTCCCCCCACTATATACCTCCATACCGCTAACCACCACCACCGCCACCACTAGTACTAATGGGTTACGGATTCACCCTCCTCCAAAACCCCTTTGATTCCGTCCTCCTCAAATCCTCCCCGGCCCTCACCCCGCCTCAACACTCCCTCCTTGGCGAGTCACCCACAGGTCTCTACCACTTAACCCCCCGCAACCGCACCCCGGAAAATCCATCCATCTACCCACCCGCGCTGCTAACCCTCATATACGTCCTAACCAGCACCCCAACCGAGGCCTCCCGCATGCCCACCCGGCCAACCAAACCAGCGACCAAGCGCAACGAGATATCGACACACATGACCCTCCTCCACGCCCTCCTCCGAAAGCTCCAGAACTTCCCTCCAACGCTCCCGGAACCGCAGAATTCAAAGCAAGCCTCAGCAAAGATATACGCCGACAGCCAACGCTCCTTAATCCTCTCCGCTATCGCAGAATCAAAGGACATTATAAACTCTCACGCCACCACCTCCGGTCTAATACGCCTGCAATCCACCTTGAGAAGAGGAGGAGGGACCGACAGGGCTTTTGCAGCAGCTATTGAGTCCTGCTTCGGGAGTGCAGATGTAGAGGAGCTGACGGAGTCTGGGCAGGAAGACGTTGTGTTTATACTACATCTCTGCCACTTATCGCTCACTGAGCAGGGCTTTCATTTGCCAGCGTATCCGACAGACTCGCAAGAGGCCACTCAGTCCGCACGGGAGCTGCACGGGGAGTTATTCCCGGCGATAGCAAACGCTGCGCCGGCAGTCTTTGGCGGGGAGGGGTGGACACTGGAGCTTCTGCACAGGTGCATGGAAGCGTACGCCGATACGGGGATCCGTTTCCCGGAGATTGAGGGGTTGACACTGGCCGGAGAGTACGTCGTTTGTCTCGAGTGATTGTGACGGAGCATCAAAACAACATCTAGAGCACCTGTACAGTACATCCCTTATTTACTCTAAGATAATTGAGGTGGGATTAGATTAACCCAACTTTTATTGGGGCCCCTATACAGTACAACAATACGATTGAAAATCACACCTGCTCTAACCTAGCCTATCCTAATCAAAGTAAAACTGAAAGGAAATCAAGAAAAAACACATCAGTTAGAAAAATATCCCTTACCCCATTTCCATCAGAGTTTTGGTTTTTTTCCTCTTTTTCTGGCAAAGAGAAGCAATAACAACCAATCAACAGACAAAACCCCTCTTACAAGAAAACTAACTACTAAAAGTGAGCAGGCAAGGCAAGGCAACTATGGTTAGGGAATGATCAAAGGTTAAATAAGCCTCCAGACCTTTTTTTTTTGCTTCTCTCCACAGGCTATTAACGCATCTAACCCGCCCCTCAGCGGTAAGTAAGAAGTAGAGAAGTAGAGGGGGAGGAGAGGTAAAAATAAAAAGAAAAAGAAAAAGGAGAGGGGAAAAGAAAACTAAAAGTGAAAAAGTTGAAAAAAGTGAAAAAGTAAAAAAAAACACTGCAATACAGAATATGGCTTCACCCTCACAGAAAATTCTATTTCCACCCTTTCCCTGCCACTCACGCATTGCAGTACCTTGGTCCCATCTACTATTCCCTCTTCCCTCCCTTCCGACACCTGTGAATACCCGCAATGCCCAACACCCAATAATTCCCCCTCTCGCACGATCTCAATTATACAATCCAGACGACTGCTATCATAGACAGATCACAGGTCGATCAAATTCCCACCCTGTTGTTGCTGTTGCGGTTGGCCAAAGCCGGAAGCATACGCATTCGGCTGCTGCTGTTGGCCAAAACCACTGGTGCCATAGCCGTTCATACCAGCAGGACCGGTATGGGAGGGAAGGAGCCTGTTCGGCTGCGGGGAGAGGGAGTTCCCGAACCCGGTGGACTGTGGAACTCCCGAGAACTGCTGGTTAAAGAATGGGTTCGTTCCCGTGCTTTGGGCGGCGAGTGATCGACCAGTGCGGGATGTTCCGGCAGAATTTACAAAGGTGCCAGGAGCGGTATGTTGAGCTGGGATACGGAGGTTGCCCACATTTCCGTATGTATCCAGCCCGCTGTCGTTACCTGCGGCGAGAAGGCTTTCCAGGTGGGCATGCTGTGGGTTGGCTGGCTTGTCATTTTGCACAGGCTGATTGGGGAAAGAGGGCGGTTTGTAGGCCTGGGCCTGCTGTTGCTGAGGTTGGAATTGTTGTTGCTGCTGTTGCTGTTGTAATTGCCGCTGTCGTTGCTGTTCTTGTAGCTGCTGTTGGTGGAGTTGTTGCTGCTGCCGTTGCTGCTCTTGGAGCACACGCATCGAGTCTAAACTAGGCATAGGTGGAGCCGTCGCAGCGTTGAAATTGCTCATCTTTGGAGCGAACGGATTATTAGAGCCAGTAGGCAAAGGCTGGAGAGGTTGAGCAGCTGGGCCGTTGGCGTAAGGGTTGTTATCACCAGGCTGCATGAAATCTGTCGGCTGAGGACTCAAGGAAGGAGGCGGAGCATAAGGGCTGGCTTGGCTGACTCCAAACTGGATTTGAGGTTGGTCATATCCAGTTGGCTGTGGGAACTGTTGTTGTTGAGGAAATCCGGTCGGGTTTGAGTATACATTTGCTAGATAGCTAGTATTCTGCTGCTGCAACGGAGCTTGACCGACGGGATTTCCGAAGAAATCAACTTGATCGAGTTGCTGGTACTGTTGCGGTTGGTATCCGGTTGGCTGGAATGTCTGCGGTTGTGGCTGAGTGGGGGCGGCATCATCGAACAAGGAATCCGCATTGCTCTGCTCAAGCTCCCTCTGTCTAAGTTCCTCCTCTTCCTTGCTCAACTTGATTGCCTTCGCCAGATCGTCATCAAGCTCAGGCTGTTTGTTTGCACTTCGCCTCCTGTCCTCCTCAGCTTGGTTTTTGCTCGCTTCAATCGCAAGCCTATATTCCAAATCCTCTTCATCTTGTCTGCTGCTTGTCCGTGGGCCTGAGGTCCGATGCTGGCGCCTTCGTTCCACTTCCTGGCGGGGAGGCTGGCCCTCCGAGGAATTATAATCTTCGATACCTTGAACCCTGGATTTCCAAGACTTGCGGTCTTTACGCTCGCTGCGCAGGCGGTCCTCGTCCGTGATCAAAGAGGTGAGCTCTCTGGCGGATATCCGAACTATTTCCCAAAACGTCAACGAAACACTCCCGAAAATAAAATGAAAATGAAAAAAACAAGAACTTGTACATACCATTCAAACCCTGGTCCCTTCCATCCTCATCAATATATTGAAACTCTCTTAGGGTTTTGATAATGTAAATATTATCCTTCGCCCAGACAACAACATGTTCAGAACCCTCATGCAAACAGTAATCCAGGACCTTCAGCGCCTTCAAAACATGTCTCCAATTCTTCCCCTTATCATTCAACCGCTTATCCAACATGTCCATGATCTCAAAGAATTCATGTGTTCTAAAAAAACCCAAATTAGTAAACGAGCCGCCTTAGGAACCCAGACAGATGGTAAAAATGTTTTTCCGTTCTGGAAATGCGGCGAGGCCAAAGAGGCCCAACTCACGTTTCAAAAGTCATGCGAGCGATATCGCCCATTTCTGTCCCCGTAGGGCCCCATGGATCATTGCTTGTGGCTAATCGCAGATATATCAATTAACGGGCCGTTTCAAAGATTGATTGCAGGAGTGTGGTGGTGGTGGTGGTAAGTTACCGTTTCGAACTTTGACCTGTGTCGAAGAATAGCCTTTAGTGACATTCTTGACGGTCCTAATGACTTTCGACATGAGCGCAGCGAAACTGGTTAGCTCAGTAGCTCTGAAGGGTTATGGTGGCACAGGCTGATCGCTCGAAGGGTCGGGATCCCGTTTATCGTAGGAAGCCGGCGAGCACAAAAGAAATTCAATCCCCGCCGCAAAGGACCAACCGGAAATCTGAGGAAAAATATGAAGGTTCAGCAGAAGAAAGCGCGATAGCGCACCGGGTATAGACGGGGATGGGGTTATTAACCTCAGTTTGAGGCGTTTGTGGTGGTTGAGGATACTGTTGCGAAAGGAATGACAAGCGATCTAAAGCCGTCGGGGGTGTTGTTGTTGTCGTAGTCGTCGTCACTCCTTTCCGGGGCAGATTCCGGCGAGGCGATGGGGGCACTCGTAGGAGGCAGGGGCAAAAAAAGAAAAAAAAGAAAAAAAGAGAAAGAAAAAAGATGGGCGACAGGGCAGAACTGAAGCGGAACAGGCAAAGGCGTGATTAGAACGAATGAACAATCTCTTAGGGCAGCGCTGACTACAAGAAGGAGGGGAGGGTGGGTGGATTGATCGAAGGAGGGTAAGAGGGAGGGGGAGGGGGGGCAGTGATCAAGGAAATGGTATTGCACGTAGAGTACAGTACAGACTTGGTTCAAGCCAGTTGTGTTGGTTTCGATGAGGTTGGATGATGAATAAGTAATGAAGATGAGGCCGAGGGGGTGGATGCAGCTTGCTCCAAAGACAATCAAAGGTTAGCCCTCAAGCTGGCTGATGCTTTAAAGCTTCTGCACGATAAGAAGATATGGAGAAAGCTATAATACGGTAGTTTACCGTACCGGTCTTCGTTGCTCTCAACCCAAGAAGCTGGTGCTGTTGTGCTGCTATGCTGTGGAAGGTATGATAAAGTAAAGGAGGTGAGGCCCACTATCCTCATCTACTACAGTAAAGAGGCGTGTGGCTCGCTCGGTTCACCAATTCTAAATTTCGATTCCCTTTTTTACTAAATTTACACAGTAGGGTATGATTCCGGAAATCCATCTGAACAGGAATGAAAATATTAAAAATGAAATACGAAATAATACAGAAAAGTCCAATTCATCACAAGTTTCCAGAATACACATATCACAGCCTTTCCACAAGCCTCCCACCACATCAGAACCAGAAGAGAAAGGAAAGAAAAAAAGAAAGGAAGGAAAAAGAACCCCCCAATCCCTTCGGAAAGGAAAGAACTCCGAAAGCAGGCCAAAAGCGAAGAAAAACTTTTTGTGGGCCAGCATTGAAAACGCGGTATCATACCGGTATCATACCTATTTCCTTCGCATCTCATCTCTCCTCTGGACACGCTCTACTTTATGCCATTCTATGCGAGAGAAATACGCAAGAAGATATGCAGAGCGATGAGCCCAAGCCCATCACTCGTATTACGTCAGCGACAACCAGCACACCGCGTACTGCACTTTCTTGACAAAAAGAGAGGTTCTTAGTGTCTGTTTTCCCGAGCTGGTATCTGTTGTATCGATAATCCAGGAGTGATACCTCGGTTGGAGAATTAGAAATTTTGTGGTTGAAAAATATAGCTATAATAATTATTATACTTGGGTGTACTCGTACAGTATCGAGAACTTTGAACCTCTGTGCTGTGTAGGCAGTGGGCAGATACCGGCATCTGCTTGCGACAGTATCAGTGCGGTAGATGTGGTACAGTACCGGTACAGTACACCGATATCCGTGGGGGCTCCTTGAGATCTTATTATAAGGGAATTGGCATTGACTTTCTCCATTAAATTTTGTAGTTGGCCTTGCACTCGGAGCCCAATAATACCCACTTCCACCTGATGTGGAGATCTTGCAGAAGAAAGCTTTCCCACCAAGTCAGAGGTACTTGTTGACACTCTTTTTGCTCTTTTCGTTTTTCCTTTCTCTCCTCTCTTCTACCCTCTGCCCATTCCGCTCGGCCTTCCAGCTATGCTACCGCTATGATACAAGTATGATACCTTGTCAGCAGGCAGGCAGGAGGGGACAGGGCAGAAGCAAGAAAGGAGTACAACTGATCTGATTAGATCTGATTAGATTTTTACACTTGTCTTTTCATCACACTCGTGCACACATAGGGGAAGAATCTGAGGATGCCTAATTTACCCAACGTCAAACATTTATAACGACCAAGAACCAGAAAGCCTAAAGAATCCGCTCACCCACGAAAAAAAGCATTGACCATCTACAGCTCACTACTCGTATTTTACTTTACCTCATTGAAATTCGCCACGAACAGGGATGATGGAAGACCACGAAGTTTAAACCCTGCTACCGTTTGAACGGACAGAAGAGCGGGGGGGGCACGAGAGCGGGAACGAAGGAAGCAATGAGGGAGAGAGTTAATCGTACCCTTTCCCTCCCCCCCACTCAACACGATTCAAAGCTAAGGAACACGCCATGAGCCGCCTTTCTATCAAATTCTCCCACACAAAAACACATCGCACTGAGCTGGTGCCACCCCTGGTCTCAACCACGGCCGCTTGCCTCCACACCGCCTGGCTCGTCTTTCGATCCGAGCAACTATCACATGGGACGGAACCGCATCTCTCCCATTATCGCCCCATGGATTTTGGCACAGCATGATAGATGGAACGTTTGACAGCGCCGATCACTTGGACTAATACTGCATCAAAGTTTCGCAACTCGCACGCAACCATCAAGAAAGGAAGGAAGGAAGAGAAAATACCGCCTATTTCACAAGATAAAGGATAAATAAACAGACTCCACAGTATACCATTGTATACGACAGGGACACCACCGAGATATATATTTCCACTCTAATGCAAAAACTCTCAAAAGTTAGAGAGGAAAAAAATCATAAAATTATGAGAACCTTCTCCTCCGAACTTGACGCGCAAGCAGCTTTCCCAAAACTCCTTCTTTCAAGGTCTTCGCCCCCAATGCGGACCAGAGCCCCGCCCCGGCAAGACCCCGCCCACTCCACAGTCAATACTGTACAGCACCCGTCCTACACCACTAGCACTAGCTAGCCTAGGACCCCAACTGGAAAAAAGGAATCTGAGCCCGCGGATGCCTAAAGTTTTCACTAGCCCCCCCCATATTTCCCTAGAGAGGCCGTAATATGATGTGACGTGATGGGGTAGGAAGGGAGGTATACGGTACATCGGAGAAACCAAAACTCCTCAAGAACAGATAAAGGTATCGATAAGGAGTGCAATATACTGCATTGCACAGTGCGCCCAAGGAGCACGAGTCAAATACTAGTCTCATAGGTGACGAATGTATGGATGGATGGTTATTAACCTGCTGTTGTCTAATAGGATAGGTAACAATTAACCTGAACGAACAGGGATGTATTTGGCTGGTTAACCTTAAATAACTGCTCAATCACTTCTTACCAGACCCTGTATAAGCAAGCAAGCTTCATACAGGTGCTACACAGATACCAGTGAAACATGGTGAGCAGGTCGAGTCTATACAGGTAGCTAAGCTAAGCTGGCCACCTAGTATCTAGCGTGCATAAGTACACTACGCTACTCCCGACACGGCACAGTACTAGTATAGTGGCATGGACTGCATAGCTCCCTACCTTACCCTTGCTGTGGCTGTAACAGAAGGGCCCTCACCCCATGCCCATCTCATTCCAAGACAAAGCTCAATGTCTACAACATGCATACTGCACAATACCGTGCCCAAACGGCATAGCATATCCAAGACGCACCCGTTAAGGTTTCCTTGGTCAGACCAGGAGGATGAATTCCCGTAGGACCCTCTTTGACCACATTGGTGCCTCCTTTTTCTTTTTCTTTCCCACCCCCCTTTTCCCTCTTTCTCCCACCGGTACCTCTCTTTTCACTTTTTTTCACTTTCACTTTTTTTTCATCACTCCCCCAAATTTACCAAAGGTTCTTTCATTCCAAGTGGATACCTTCCGCACGAACCAGTCTCAAGCTTGGATGCTTAAACTCTCCGAAGGAAAACGTGTCCCATTCATCCTTCACAAGTGAGCGAACCAAGAGAGACATGCCATCGCAGCACAGGTTCTCACTCGATATTTGCGCCGCCAGTTGACAGAATTAGTTGTTGAGTGCGGCGAGCGCTGCATGTGTGCCCATGTTTCGGTTTGTTATGTGCGTATGTATGTATGTGTGATTGTAAAGAAGTGGGTATCCTGCGTCCTTCCCGGAATACAGTAGTCGTTTCGAAGGCCTGGTGGACGAGGAGTTGGGCCTCGATCAGTCGAGGGAAAGTTATGGGGAGATGGGGCCGAAATTGGAGGGTTGGAGCAAATGGGATGGAGGGATGGAGGAAGCAATGGAAAGAAGAGAGAGAGGGAATAGAGTTTCCGGGAATAGTCAACTTATTCGTGAGGTGACAGTCTGCAGTGTGATATTCATCCTGATACCACAGGACAATGCTTCCCCAGCTAGGTCATTCACCTCCTTCCCCCCTACAACAACAACAGCAACAACTAGCAACTAAACCTACCAACTTTATGATGCACCACCGGCGGTATACCCAGATCGCATGATTACCAGTCTACCAACCCTTGCACCATCTGACCCCCTTCATTTCTGCCTAACTACAGTACTTTCATCCCAACTTGGCGTCACCATCATTCCTCCCTCCCTTCCTTTCTTTTCACAAGCGCACGACCCAATCTCACACAATACAAATAACATCCCCCTCTCTCTTATGCCTCCTTCGCACCTAACTATTTATATACCCCCATATATATGACATGTCCTGTACAACCTACCTCCTCCCCCCAAACTACTTCAAGTTGTATGGCACTGCACTGTACCCCTTTACCACACACATCCCCACGAAACAGCACAGTGCAACCAGCCAGCAACCGCACCATACCAAACGGTTAGAGCGGCCGGAAAACTATTATGAACTACGGTACCTCGGGTCCGGCTTGCACTGCACAGGTATCATACGTACTTACTCATGTACCTACTTGCCTATTACCCGCCAGCGTTAAACCCCAGACGGTAGAACCAACAAGTTCAGCAAGTTCAGAGCATCATACACAATATTATACATTACCACAAAGCGTTACATTCCTTCACTTTCCCTGGTCTCCATCTATCTATCCTCCCCCAGTATAGATGACCCCGAAAGTATATTTCTTTTTGCCCCCCATCCATCCATCCATCCATCAATATTAAAAAGTTTAAGATCATTCATCTATTATACTTCCCCCCACATCATTCATTCCCCACACACACGCTCCACTCACTCCCACTCCTACGTACTACCTAAGACATATCTACCACAACTCAAGCCTGCCCCTGTACCTTGCATATACTGTACGCCTACTGCACTCCGGTCCTATATAATAATATCATGCATATATTACAATCCATCCAGGAATTCCGACTCCGACGCCCCCCCTCCCCTTCCCCCCCACTCGGGCATGCGCGGGAGTGCGGGGCGGACGGAGGGCTCTGTTCTGTCTACGGGGAAAAGGGAGAAGAAGAAAGGAATTCAATACATTGATGTTTCTGACTGGACTGGACTGAACGGAAGGAACGGAGGTGCGGCGTCATGTCTGTATAATACTTAGTTTCTATTTGCCCAGAAGGTACTCGTAGACTAGACTAGACTAGACTAGACCAAGGGAGTACTGTAGTAAGTAATCTGCAATGCTGATAGTGTGATAATACATCCATCCGCCCTTTCACCCAGCTACCTTAGCTGCAATAGCAACGCATAAGCAAGCAAGCAGGTACAGTCCTGTACGAGTACAGGAAAGCAAAAAGTGGAGCACTAATTAGAACTATACGGTATATACCAGTACCAGTATTGGTACAGCAGCACGATACAGGTACAGGTACAACTACTTGTACAGTACGCACGCTTATTATATTACTTTTTTCTGCCCGACTACATACAGTACACACACCCCTTCCTTCCTTCCTTCTCCTTATCTATCATACCCTAGCGCTCGCTCACCGGTACTCGAGTACTATACTCCATACCGTCCTTAACCCAAACCAAACTACAAAAAAAAAAAAAAAAAAAAAAAAAGAATTAAACGGCTGCAGGCCTGCTGTACACTCCCGTTTTCCCTCGTGCCGTGGCATACCCCGGCATTCCAGCCAGCCAGCCAGCCAGCCAGCCATCCTGCAGTGTTACTTTACAATACTTGGCCATTAATGATAACGGGGTTGTTCGGACATCTGGCATTTATTTGTGCTTTGTCTCGGCGCCAAGCGTCCGATTATTTTATATAATAATAATATTATTATTATTACGATATGGCCAAGTGCTGCACCGACCGCATGGGCTAGAACTAGTGCTTACTCGCGAATTGCTTCCCGTTTGTACTAGTACTCGTACAGTATCATAGCGTTGCCGGTTTTACTACAGAAGGGAGAATATAATATAACATCATGCTTCTTTAGAAAGTATTCCCATTGTTTGATATTACGAGGACGGTGGGCAGGGTACTTAGTAGCCCTTCCATCAGCAGTATCATAACAAAGGAGGGGGAACAGCGAACAGCCCTGCCAAATTTGAAGCTGGCCACCAGATTTTTTGGTGTAATGTTCACTGTTAGCAGTAGTAGTAGTAGCAATGTATTTCGGGGTTTTTATACTCGGGTGTCAGTAAGAATCGGAAAACTGTTCGTGCTGACCCTATCAATTCTCGATGGAGACAAGGGTTCTGTTTCCGACTTTTACGGGGACACGCCCGACTACCGCATGGTACAACTCCTCTTGTTTCGCGAAAGGAAGCATATGTATGGATATCCTGACGCTAATCCCGTGCATACCGGCTGATACGGTAGGTTAGTAAGTTAATGCATCAGGGTATGACACCGGTATCGCACGGGAAGATTTTGAAAAACAAAAAAACTTCTCTAAGGATTGCCAGAGGAAGGAAGGATGGGGAAAAGAAAATTCGGGCTGACATGAATTGATCGTCAAAATCGTCATGTGCCGATGGCGAACAGTCCGGCCCTTTCTTTTTTCTTTTTTCTTTTGTTTTAAACCCTTCTCGGTGGGCTAGTATGATACCATGGTAGGTGCGATAGCCAGTGCTGAAACATAAAACTCTAAAGAGAGAAGGATGGAAGAGAGAAGGAAAAGGGAACTCCAAGACCAGCGAGCTTATGATCGTGTCTGCGCGTGTCATACCGTTGTCACCACCACCATCATGGCACTTGTACAAGTAAAGAGTAAATGGGCACTCTTTCTTACGTGCACTGTGTGCCAGGAGGAGCAGAAAAGTGGGACCCCCACAAGGCTTTTTCTCCTCTCAGGGCCGTTGCCAATTGCTGCTTTGTCCGGCTTTTCCGTTACCAAGTTACCTCACCACCGTACAGTGCCGTACTGTGCGCCCCTTAACGAACTATGTAATACTTTCGCCTCTTACCATCCCTGCCTTCTTCTGCCTTTACTTCCTCTTGTGTCTCTCCCCTCAAGTCCTAAGAGCTTCTAGAAATCTTGCGAGGAAGGAGGGAGGATACGTACCGTACTCGAGTAGATAGTAGATAAAGAATATGAGGCAGGATAGAAAAAAGAAAAAAATAAGAAAGAAGAAAAAAAACCTCAGCGAATGTGCTCCACGAGATGGGACTGCTGGAATTGAACGACGTTTGTGAACACGAACGCTATCGCATGACACTAAGATCTAAGCAAAGAGCTGAACTTTGGTGGTATGCTGCAGCGGTCGTGTTCACAAACGCCGTTCAATTACGAGCACGTACCTATCGGAGGGCGGGATGCGAATTTGGGTTTTTGGAGGTGAGTGTAACCAGCCCAGAATGACATGTCAAGAAAGAAAGAAAGGAGAGGGGCAGGAGCAGGAACACAATGAGAGATACCGGCACCATGCAGAGAAAAGGCGTGGGTGGTGAGGAAAAAGTGAGCGGAAAGCCTCGGTTCTACCAGTCTTCTAGAAGAATGTGAGATATATGCATACCACCATTCGAACAGAGAGTGATCACTGCCACTCGTAACGATCGTGAGCCTTTCGCGGTGGAGACTCGAGAAATTGAGGCTTCTGCAGTGTAATCTTCACTAACCTCGAGAGAGAGGGGAAAGAAGGAGAGAGATGGAGACAAGATGCCAGGTTATTCGCTCGATTTAGGGAAATGGTAGTTACAGTAAAGGGGTGTTCGGGTTGAAATGTGGGATGCCGGCACGGCAGCGTTCCTGTACCTGTCCTGTCTGATAAGTGAGAAGCAAGTAAGCCAGGGGCAAAGATACTGTAGCTCAACAGAATTGAGAATTGGACTTATTCATAACGAACCCCCAAGCACCTTTGAGCATGGTGGGGGTTCCGAAGTGCTTCAAGCCAGAGGAAATACCCAGCTCCAAACAACAGAGGCTTCTCAGCAACAAAAATTTATTTTAGTATTCTCTCTATTTCTCAGCAGACAGTAAGCTGAAATTCAGAAAAAAAGAAAGAGACCTTAAAAGTATTAACTCCCGGGCCAACCAGAGATGCCGAGGAAACTAAACGTCTCTCTCCGGTTCTTTGCTGTTAATCCTCCTCTAAGGGCAGTTAGTTTGCCAAGAGAGGGCGGTTAACATGCATCACCGAGCAAAATAAATGCTGCAGGTGGTCCAGTTTAAGGTTTCCCCACCATAGAGTTACCACTCTCACACATTTTTTTCCTCTCCTTCACCCATGCTTCGTTTTAATTTAATTTTCTCTAAACCTTCCATGCATATTATTTTCCCCGCACCGAGCCCGATGGGGCAGCCACGGCATTGCTCTTCCGTCTGTGTAACATCGGTGAAGGAGAGCGAATCCTTGCATTCGAAGCGAGAGGGGCACGAGGAGGCACGAGCGCGCCTTTCTTTTTCTTCTAGAACGATTACCGTATTCTAGCATGTCACAATTTCCTGCTCTCTCGCTGGTTCTTGGACCCTTTACGGCCGATGATGAGATACGGTATGTCGCCCCAGGGGGGGGTTTCATGCTCACCACCATTCCCCAAGTATGCTATCCTTTTGCACTCGTACTTTAGCATCCATATTACGAATCGGATATCATTCTTTCTTAACATAGCAACCTTAGAATGCCTTGATTCGTTCGCCGGTGTCTCTTCTTTTCCGTCGGACAAGCGCCGGAGGAGGGAAGTGAACCAACGGGAATAATAGCCCGGAGAAACCTTTGCTACCGAGAACCTGTTTCATAAAACATTGCCGCCGGAAATTTTACCTGATGTAACCTCGTGTTCAAGAAAAGTTTGGGATGGAATTAAGAATTCACATACCTATTACCCACGAGAATAGGGCAAAATATGACAACAGCCCAGGTTCTCGATAGGAGCGACAGGGACGTACCTAGTTACCGGATCTTACTAACTTGATATCATTATCAACGACTTCAGCTGGAGAACCTCGTTTCTGCCCATTCTCACAGGGAACTGCGTTGCGAAATAATGTAAAATGATCAAAATGATCAACGGGAAACGGGAAAATCCGCGGATACAGTCCGCGGTTTACGCACATAAATGGTGGAGAGAATAAAATTACTGCCCTTCCATTCTTTTTTTTTCTTCTTCTTTACTTTTTTTCTCCATTCTCCTCAGGCACAGGAGTATGAGCGAACAGTTCGGGTATAGCGCCGATTCACTTTTGGTGCTCGAGTGAGGGGGACTGAAATCAAGCTGACCATACCTAAGTCACCAATCATTTATTTTTGAGTCCTTGATCCTAGAAGCCAAAAGACGCGAGAAGGAGAGTGACCGGTGCTGATGGCTCAATTAGCGAACAAGGTTCGCCATTGGACTTTGTACGAGTATTTCCCGGCAGCAAGCCAGCCCAAGCAGGAAAAAAAACGTGGTTGAAACGTGGAGGATCTGAGAATGGCGTAAAAAAAAAAGGAAAAAGGAAAAAGAAAAGAAAAGAATAAAAATGTGAAAAGGTCCACTGCACGCGGTGCCAAGGTTGCCTAGCTTCCCCCCTAGCCAGTAATGGCTATGGGTCCCAAGCCACTCAGGTGACGATATCAGGTACGACTCCGTTCCGGATTCCAAAGGAACAAACTTTGGCCTTTGATTGGTCTGAGAATAATTGTCCAGGAACGCAGGAATGACTTTACTTGTATGTGTGCCCGTTCGCCGGCCTAGTGTTGCATCTCCGCGTTCTCTTTCGCGCCCAGGAGTAGACAAGGAATAGCCTCCTGTGGTTTTCTCAGAAAAGCCCTCAAGTAGGCATCCAGGACCCTTCTGGGTTAGACCATGCCCTCGCGTCCTCAGGGGGGCGGGACGGGGGAAGGGAGAAACCCATTTCGAAGCTTAAGCTGCTCAACACTCTAGCAAAACGTGTGAATTGCCCTCATGGCTTAACCGCAATGAAGATCAAAACTGCCGGCCAACAGACCAGGAGCCCAAGAAACCGCTGAGGGCTTCTAAAAAGAGCGTTCTAAAGAGAGCGTTATGATGTAGAGTATCCTTTCTTCGGTGCCGAACACCCCCGGGGCGAACCAAACCTTAGCAAACATTCCACCCGAGAGCCTAAGAGATTGCTTTACACACTGCGCAGTATGTAGTGTTTGGGTACCACCAGGACAGGACAGTTTAGTCCATGTCTTCCAATTTTAGAGCGAGTAGCCTTTCCGTCTCGGGGGTTGTACTACCCTGGCGTTCACCCCCGAAACCACGTTTTTTGACGAAAGCTTGGCTATAGAAAAGCAAAAGCAATACAGATTCAATATATCCTGTTCCTCTCTTGCCGCCGGTGGTTAAGTTGGAGTGGGGCGGAAGTTGTTCGCCGTTGTGCACCGAGTACCGGTATCGGAAAGGGGTATCAAGCGGGAGGGTAAGCACATATGTGTCATGTGGTAAGGGTCCTCAATGCTTTAGGGTAGGGTTTTGGGAGCGTAGCGTGGAGTGTAGCGTGGAGCGGAGTGAAAGGGGGGAGGGAGGGAGATCTGCAATGCCACGAGGGAAGAAGAGACCTCACCGGACGTCGTTGGTGGTGGTTGTGATTGACGTACCCTATTCCTTTTTTGTGTGTATGCAAGGAGATTTACCCAACCCTGATCATCATTTTACTTTTTAATCATATTAATCTTCCGTTTTGTAAACTTGTGCGAGTTCCTTCAGGGATTATCAAAGTTACATCACAGTACTTGTGAGTTGAATGGGGGCGAGGCGTAACAAGTATCATTGATGCGTCCCCCTTCCAAATCAACCTCCAGCCTCCAAATCGATATAATGAGGCGAAGTCCAGTGCGAATAGATATTGTGCTACACAACTCCACTACATTCAAGGCTAAGCTAAGCTTTTCCGGTGCTTAGGTATCTCTATCCGAAGTTGTAACAAGTGACTATGTATAAAGTACCCAGTACACCAGTACCATTCATTATCAGTAATATTAAATAACAACAACCCAACCCCAATCTCACCTGTCGTGCAATGTCAACTTTTTATTTCAACCTCTTGAAACTTCAGTTCTTTTTCTGTTCCTGCGCAATGTTTCGGATAGGTCGCATGGCAAACTGCACTAGCGTACCATAGCCGGGGGTAGAGGGAGGACTTATCTCTACCTTTTGCTTTTATCTCGTGCGACGGTGAGCGTGGAGATGCCTGGAGAGGCTAAGTTCGACACACAGATTTTATTTCATTTTTTTGGAGCTTGAACTTTATTTTTATTCTTATACATGTATACCACAAGTGCAATTGAAGAAGAGGGGGGGCGGGTCCTGCTTACCACCCCCACAAGAGGTCTCCCTGAATATCACTCGAACCGGACACAGGGCCATGGTGAGAGGGCTCCGAAGTGTAAATGATACCAGTATCTAAAGACAAAGGATGATATTGTAAGAGGAAGATACCGTGTTTTTCTCTATCATACTAGCATCATTCATCACCTACTGTAATATTATATTTCCTTTTCTAGGAAGGAAGGAAGGGTAAAAAGCAAAGAAGAAGGGCGTTATTCGCACTTGTCGCGTGTATGGCACGTTTACAGATCAGTAAGTAGGGCCGATAGGACCAGACGATGGATCGTGTCTTGAACTAAAGGAAACTGAAAAAAGCCCTCCCTACCCTCCCGTCCTTCTGTGCAGTAGGAGTGCTGTAGGAAGACCCCTCCTTGCTTCGCCGTCAGTGTGAATCTCTGGGGGAGGAGCCGGATTTGGGGTATATGAGCTTGGCGGCCATGTGTTGATGCAAGTAGATCAGGCTAGGCGCCGTTTGGTCCCGCAGAGGGCTTTTCTTTTCTTTTCTGGCGGTTGGTGCCGTGAAATTAAGAGCCGGAGGGAAAACGTGGCTCTCCGATGAAGCGGATTCCGAATTTCCACCTGTCAAGCCCAAATCCCTCTCTAGGCACTTTATTCGACGTGTAGATACCGGCACTGACGCCTCTGATGGGCAATAACGTATTCCACAGCATAACGAGCCATATGCAGGTTTGAGCAATTCCGGTAGGACAAGTTGAGCTCAATCGAAACCGTATTCGTGGCTTGTGTCCGGGTGTATGGATCACTATGCCGTGGAATACGGCACGTTGAAAGAACATTCCACGGAACCTTCTATCAATTCCCTCGAGTTTGGAGGCGAATTCTGCCATGTTTTGTGTGGTTAATTCGAACAAGGGGTATCCATGTGCTGATACCTCGCGGAATGCAAGGAAGACCGTTAAATGAAAAACGGGTTGACAGACAAAGACCAAAGGGGAGGACACGAACAAAACAAAAAGCAACTCAACAAAAGGAACCCTCCGAGATCAAAAAAGCAAAATTATGACAAGGTACGAGGAAGTTCGAATTGCGCCTAGTCTATGTATTGTCTCCCAGGGTGTCGGCTGTCAGTGATTCCCCACTCCAATCCATGCTGTAAGAGAAAGGGATGTTGAGGCAATCGATCCCGCCGATGACTTTGAAGACAAGCCAAAGCACAATTCAATTTCGCAATGTCACTATGAGTATTATTATCACCTTGGAACTGTTTCACCTTTACCTGTGTTTTGTTTTCTCTTTTTTTTTCCATCCCAAGGATCATGAGCGAAATAATCCAGCAGAAACTCCAATTGCCAAAGCCTTGATCGGACCGGTTCCATTCCGGGGGGGTATCGGCGGTTCCCTCGTGGCGACTAGGGTGTATGAGTGGTGAGGAAGTCTCGAAGAAGCCCTTTCCATGGATCAGCCGCTACCTCCAACGCACGGACAGGCCGAAAGAGGGATAGCGAAATTCATTTTACGTTAGCTCCATTCTTTTTTCTTGCAAGCATTATCTTATTTCATTTTTTTCTCATTATTCCTTTTGTGATGGAACTGAGAGGGGAAAGTTCAAAAAGGTGTGTGTGCGTGCATTGAATGTGAATGGTGGATGTGCTCAGGTAAGCATATCGCTTGACCAATCGTTGCCGGGAGCCCGCCAACGCGCGCGCGCTACCAAGCGCCAAATGTGGATAGCGCAACATGGCGTAATCGACGGACCTCGTTCGTTGGCCATGTGAGCAACGCGCACTCTAAAGGACTGAGCAAAATACCGGTAGAGTGGAGATAAAGTAAAATCTAATGCCCTGGGGAATACTAGTAGGCTTGAGAGATCGGAGAGGAGGTTTTTCTAATAATAATGCTATCAGATCCTTATTACGATGCTCAAGATAAAGGGCAGGATGAAAATCTGTTCGGAAAAAAGGAGAAAAGTAAAATATTAATGTTATTATGGCCCTAAAGGTCATTGTTGAAAAGGGGACCTCTGTACCGTAGGTGCATCACGTATATGTGGGCTACGTCTCAGGTGTTCGCGATGGGGCACCAGGCTTAGGAAATGTAGTGCTACCAGAGGTGCCTACAGATTCAGGTACAAGTACCGTACACAAATAATAATTATTCCAGAAGCAAAGGGGAAAAAAAAAAAGAAAAGTCAAGAGAAAAAAAACAAAAATTGTTGATACCGGCGAAACATCGCGTATTGTCAAGCATGCAGCGGTCGAATCAAAGAAGTGAGGAAGGGCTCACTCCCAGAAAGGTGGTTAAGCGATGGAAGCCTTTTTGGCTAGTACATTCCCGAATTGACACAATGGAACGGGGACTCCGCAAGTCCTAGCCGCACAACGAGCAACAACCCTCAAATAATTCCTCGAGATTTCATGTAGATGTGCGAAGCAGCATGTGCACTGATGCCGTTGCTAAAAAATCGCCATGCGGGCAAATCAACAGGAAATACTCGTACTGTACAGGACTTGTACATTGGCACATCCTTGCAAAGGGTTTACCCGCAGAGAAGTGGCCCTAACCTGCCTCTTCCAATAGATAGGTTGACTTGGACTTTTAACGTGGGAACTCTCACCAGATGCTCCCATTCTATCAGGCAGTTCCCTGGTAATGACGGGTGAGAAGTGTGGAACAATGGGGTCTCCTTGTACTCTGGTACAGTACCTGCTGCCTAGGAGTACTTTTTTTAGTGACCGAAACAAGAGTGAGGCCCTCGAGACCTCCCCGAAGTGATACATACGATCAGGCAATTTACAAGATTGTTGAGACCTCTAACAGTTGTATCATCCCCTCCGATCGAGTATGATACATGCATGTCGTCTTCCGGAATACCCTAGCCGTATGCTGAGTACCTTTTTTTATGTTTATTACGAGGCGAGGTTGGGTTGTACAGAAACAAGCGATTCTCGAAGGATTCGGCAGAGATTATCGCAAGTTGATGAGCAAGGATTGTTAGGTCAGGTACGGCACCGTAGGATGGTAGGTTGGGTGGTGTGTGTGTTAATCAGAGACCTTCTATGGATTTGGCGTAGAAGGTTCTGAATTTCGAGGCTTGACAGACCCCGCGGTGGCATAAGCAGCCTCTCAAAGTTGAGCGAGCGACGGTGAAAAAAGTTCCTGAGGTGCAGTTATTATCATTATTATTATTATTGTTTTTATTAACATACAACGATCACAGTGAGGTTTGTAGATATGTGCACTCTTGGTGCAGTTCTCTAAGAGAAAGCCTCTTCTCCCTCTTCTACTAGTGTGTAAGCTATTATTAAAATTTGTTATTAAATTATTTGTTGTTTACTTGTTTGTTTATTTATTTATTTATTTTGTCGCTGAGAAATTTCTCATATCCGAGGTGTAGTGCCTACTGGGGAAGGGGAGCCGCCCTTGGTTGTATGGAACTCAGGTTACGGTACGTGTTCGCTGAGCGCGAACTTTGGCTTGGACCCAGCAGTTCGGATCCATCCACACTGTGGTACCTAACTTATGCTGCTGACAGAGTACGAGCACGACTCGCACTGGGGCAGCACCCTTCTGCTGCTTCTGATTCTGATTCTGATTCTGATTCTGATTTTGCCTCCTCTTCTGCCTCTGCCTCTGCCTCTACTTCTGCTGCTGCTGCCCACTGGTCGCCGCTCCCCCTTCATATGCAAACAGTGTATGTGCGTCCTTCCTGTCTGTAAAGTGCTAGCCTGGGTTTGGCCCAAGAGAGGTGAACCAAAGTGTAGTTCGTTGCTACAAGGTCCCGCAAGAAGTTATCGAACAGTTACTTGAGGTTGACCAGCCAAATATATCCTTGTCTGTTCCGGTTAATGGTTCCTACCCTTGTACCCACGACAGCATCATATTGGATGCGGAGTCTCTCTCCACTCCACCCTCCCCCCTCCTTTCAATCCTTTCTCTCTTCTTGCCCGGTCTTGCCTGCCTGCCATGCCCTTGCCTTGCCTGTTCTGCCCTCCTTCCCCTTCCCTTCCCTTCCCCTTCCCCTCCCCCTCGCTCGCCTGCACACCCTTAGACCGCTGCTCGGTCATACTCGAGCACTTAGAATTGTGGACCCCTGCCCATCTTCTGCACGTACTCGAGTAGTTCTTTGCACAGACCATCATAAAAGATGCTCTCCTGCGTGAATTCCAAGACCTCAGCGAACTACAGCGCGTGGTGAAATAATGCTGTAAATTTACCAGCCCAATCCCATACCATAATAGAATAATCCCCCTCCTCCCCATATTGTCTGGGGGGTCGTTACTTTTGGCAACGTTTGTGGGTCTCGGTTATTGCTAGCAAAGAAGGCTGATGCCGGAGATGGTGGTCATCGTTATTGTGGAAGGAGGTGACAGAGCACAGTGACTGTAAAGGTGAATGAATGGTAGAGCACGGGTTATTCCTTTTCTTTTCTGTCAACCCACCTCTTCCCTGTCCTAGACGGTTTTCTTTCTAGAAACCAGTTGTCGAATGAGGCTTTCGCTTTCACAATTTACAGGTCTCTTTCTCACTTTCTCTTGTGTTTTTGTTTCGCACTTTCTGTTCCTTCCTCCCATTTGGTGCCTGTATCGTATCAAATCTTTGCATCATTTTTCGTGTCTCTGTGCACTGCGCATTAGCAAGCAATGCGGTAACCCTCGAGAAGTAGTCTACAGTACACCCGCTTTGATCCTTCTCTCTACCTTACTCTTTTACTCCCCCATCCTCTCTCTATCTCCTCGTTTCTAGGAATGGAAGCTTCGGCCCTGGCCCACTAGGTCCATCCACACTCAAACCCCATCCCTTCCTCACCAATAATTAATCAAATAAGAAAGCGGGCGGAAAGAAAGAGGAAGAAAAAAGAAAAAACAAAAGAAAAAAGGGAAAGAAAAAAAGAACCCGAAGAGAAGAAAGCCACCTTCGTACAAGACTATCTCTATCCATCCATCACTGACTACCACCATTCCTACACCTCCACTACCACCATCTCGACTCCCACTGTCCATCTCCTGCTCTCTTCCTCTCACCACACACCCTAAGACCCCCCTCTCCTTGAGAATATTTCCACCCCCCCCGCGTCATCAAATTTCTTTTCCTTTTTCCTTTTTCCTCCTCCTTCCCTTTATACTAGTTCGCACCAAATCTATAACAGAGGCTGTCCTCCCCTCCATCCCAAACTCACGATTTTAATATCTCTTACCTCTCGCCTGCTTGTTGCTTGACTTTTGCCGAATTGTCAAATCATCCGATCTGGGTTGCAACCATCCTTTCAGGCACCATCCACCTCGACAAAACCTACTGCCAACATCATCTTTCCTCAGGCACCTGTCCAGAGTATCGGTTTTAGGGTTTCCACCTGCTAGCAATTGTGATTATACGCCTAATCACGGCTCCGTAAGTCCTTTCGTCTTGCTGGACGAAGCGGGATAAGGAAGAGAGTTGTGTATGGTGGTTGGGTTAGGCTCGGCTGTCATTAGGCTCGTAGGATTTTTCACTTGTTGGGTTAGACTCGCCAACTGGTGGGTATCGGGCTATTCTGACCTTGAATTTTGAATTCGTAACGTTTGTGATCTGCGCACTGGCCTGTCTGGAGGAGACCGAGAAAAAAGAAAAAGAAGCTTAGTTTTGAGAAAACAAAGGTGGGTGCCCGCAGAAACCTCTGACAGACATCCCTCTTTCTCTCTTCGCACCTCCCCTTCATTTTGCCTTGATCTCCGGTTTAGAACCGCAGTACGCTCTTTCGATTTGATGGGTTCAAGTTGCTAATGGAAAGGTGCTTGGGGTCTAGGACAAACACATCGCTTACAAGACAATTTTTGGGTTGCCTTGCTGTCTGATTCGAGAGGGGCAGGAGCTCCGGCTAGTTTTACCTCGCACAGACAGTCTTTCGCCTCTAGAAAGATTTGTCCCCGACCCCCGCAAAAACGCTTCGCGTACCACAATTGAACCTTCTTCCCGCGAAACCTCACTCCCCTTGTAAGCATACTCTGATACGAGTCCGCGGTGGTATTCATTATCTCATCATTAACTCCTTATAGCGTCCTCAAACCTTCTTAGGTGTTGAGAACTTAAAGGCTCCTCCCTTCCTGCCAACTAGACCCTTCGATCGTCTCTTGTTTTTCGTCTTGTCGAATCTTTTAAAAACCTCCAACCAAATTCTGGAACACGGAGAGCGGTTTCTCCACACTGAACATGGATCTAACCAATATTTTGAACACCAAGGATGCGGCCGCTGCAGCAGCAGGCGCTGTGCCTCCACTTACTCTCCCTTTGGACATGCAGAAGAACCCCTACTTGGCTAATCCGGGTGCGCATCCCCACAGTCCCGCTGCATCGGACTTCGTCTCGGATAGAGAAGGGTCGCCTCATTCATCCACTTCACCATCGGCCTCGGAACATTCACCTGGTGCCTATCCATTACCAAGTAATACTTTCGTCTCTGCGAACGGATCATATTCAAGCCTACCCTCTGGTGCAGCTAATACAGCAGCGCGAGGTCCTGGGAGGCCATCATCAGGGGATCCTTACTCCAAGGCATTTCCTTGTAGTGTGTGTAGTAAGGGCTTTGCGCGCCGCAGTGACCTGGCTAGACATGGTAAGTTACGTCCTATAAAGTTCTCCAATGAGGTATTTTCTAATTATTCCTCAGAACGAATACATACTGGTGTTAGACCACATGTCTGTGACCACCCTGGCTGCGATAAACAGTTTATTCAACGGTCAGCGTTGACTGTGCATGCTCGTGTCCATACTGGAGAGAAGCCTCATATGTGTGACACTTGTGGAAAGGTAGTTTTAGCTCCTATTTTTTTTTCTTTTTAATTTGTTTCGTTTACTGATTTTTCGTGCTCCAAACAGCCATTTAGCGATTCAAGCTCCCTGGCCAGGCACCGTAGGATACACTCAGGGAAACGCCCGTACAAGTGCCCTTATGCAGACTGTCAGAAGACGTTTACTAGGTAACGAACCTCGCAGTTATAGGCGTTGAGTAGACATCTAACCTTTTGGCAGACGAACTACACTCACTCGTCATCAAAACCATCATACTGGGACTATAAGTGAGGCAGCGGCAGCTACAGCAGCAGCGCTGGCTGCCAGACCTACCTTACCGAAGCCTGGGAGGCCACCAAGATCACCCAGTGCCCGTCCTTTGGGGCGCCCCCCAAATGATTCAAACCCAAGCTCTGCACATTCAACACCTTCACCCAGTCAAAGACATGCTTCTCTATCACCATCAACAGAACTTCCTCCGCCATTCTCGGCTCACCGCCAAGTCGGAGATTATCATTATCGACAAAGCAATATCACCTCCCATCCCTCAGTTTCTTTGATGAATGAGTTGCAGCCTCTAACACCCCGTCCTACACCCACGACGACACCAACGATATCCTCCGGAATGGTTCCCGCGGGGCCTCGCCAACCTCCCACCTCGAATCCAACTTTCATGTCATCATTGCCACCAATTCTTGAGCCTCCACCAAAACCTGATGCACAGCGTCAAGGCAGTCCACATCTCTCCGGAAGTCCTCACATGTCTGCTGCTGGGAGTCCACATATGTCCCACCCTAGCCCTCACTTTTCTCCCGGGTATCGCTCGCCCTCGTATCACTCAGCCGTTTCTGAAGATCCGGTATTTTTCCCACCTCATCACTCTTTCCAATCTCCGGCGCTAGGCTCGCACTACAATAGCGATCATCTCCGAAGACCTCACTCAAGTGATAGTCTGAGCTCTTATGAGCAAAGGGATGTAAGACTGCCCGGCGTGTACCCATAATCTGCCTGGATTATGGGTGTAATTGGGAGCAGGCTTCAGAACAATTATGTCCACAAACTGTTTCTAGTGGCATTTGAGGATAATTATAGACTGTTTTTGGCTCGAGCATAAGGGGAGGGTGTACCTTTTTATTTTTATTTATAATATTTCCCTAGTTTCCTGCTTTCTGGTTGCATGTTCCTTGTTTCTTTGCTTTGTTATATGGCGTGGCGTGTTTCGTTTTTGCTATAGAGGCGGTGACATCTGATGCCTGAAGTCCATTTTAAAGCTTTACCCTGAGAATCGGTGTCTGGTGTGGTCCGATTTACAGGTAATGGTAGCTTTGGTATTATGTGGTTCCCATTCCTGTGTTCTTATGTTCTTATGTCCCATTTTCTACTTGTGAAATGCCAATGTGGCTTCACATAGTGCCATTACCTCCTTTGTAATATCAAGAAGCACAGGGTGGTTGTGCGAAGAATTTCCGGCTTGATAGGAACTGCGGTCGGAACAAACTCCGCAACAGCGGATGTTGGGGAATTGGTGCCCCTAGGGTCCTCGATCAGGCCGTTCCATTGGCCGAAAGCTTTCTTTGCGCATCTTTTCTTATTTCATCATAGATTTCACCCCCTTTCTCCTTTCTCCTTGATGAGTTCCCTTTTCCCCTCGCATCTAATTCCAGTACCGTGGGAATCTCCTGCAGGGAGGCCTCGTAAGATGTGAGCATCTTCGAAAAGCAATCGGGGCTTTTAATTATCTTTTTCCTCATATTTTCTCTCTTCCCTTTCCTTTTTCCTATGTGTTCGGTTTTCATTTCCTCGTCTTGGATATAAAAGGTGGTGACGAAGGTTTATGACCTCATGATAACTTGCAAAGTTGGATTTTCTAGCAAATAAAGGCCCCAACTCTATGTTTTTAGTGTTTTTCCCCTTTATTTTCTTTCTGTAACTTGTTGTATGATCCTATTTCCTCTCTGCTTCCTTGCGTTCCCTCATCTTCTACCACTGTTGCTACTTGGTTTTGTGGTTGGTGTCTGTGTTTGCTTTCCCGCATTCTTAAACGGTCCGGTGGTCGGGGTGTTTTTTTTTTGATACAAGAGAGCTCTCTAGCTGTTTGAATGAAATAGAATTGGCAGATTATGATTGACTGAGTTGTTCCTAGTTGCTATGCTGCGTTGTGATCCTTGAGTAGGTTTCTGAAGGTTTGTTTATCTGGCGGTAGTTGGTAGGCCCGGGGTATAAGTAGTATTGTCCGCACTCACTCATCCATGCGCTCACCCCAACCCACCTCCGTGAGGTCTCGTGACGATCCATCCTTCCAGCCATCCAACTATTCACTCATGCGGCAAGGGGGGACAGTCCATAAGGCGCAGAGCAACAACCAGAGACGGGCATGCGAAAAGAAAAGGGAATGGACGAATTATATACTTACCAATTGCGCTAGTTTTGCATCCGTCTGTCAGTTGGGTTGGTAGGGAAATGTTCACCCGGGAAGGAACCCTTTTTTTTTTTCCAAAGTTTGCTTTTTATACTACTCCCGTCCCCCCCCCTCCTGGTAAAGAAGCAAGCAAACAAACCCACCAAATACCCGGTAAACCAGCCAAGAGTAACAACAACGACGGCCAACTTTTTTTTTTTTTCCAATCCCATCTCTTCCCTCCTTCCCTCCTATTTCTTTCCTTCCTTCCTTTTCTCCCTCCTTCCCTCCCTCCCCTCGCCTTCGCCCACCATCTACGGTACCTACCTATCCTTACCCCACCATATCGTCGCATCGCATCACATCACATCACCATATGTACTGTACTCTACTGTACTGTACGTAGCCTTGCCCACTTACCTACATCCACCCATCATCAATCCATTCAACTCATCATACCGTATCATCACATCCCTCCTCCCTTTCTTTCTCCATTCTTTCGACCACATATGCATCACGGTATTTTGCCATTTGTCCCCGAATTCACAACCACTACCACACTAGACCCGGGAGAAGCAGGGTAGGATACTATACCATACCGGTAGATGAAGTTATCGTAAAGCCCTCCCCCGAGTCAGGGATACGATACATATCATATATATATATACCGTCCGTACCTGATAACGCACGCGGCTTTACGGCAAAATAAAGGAATGAATAAAGATAAAGCAACAACGAACAAACTGGGCGATGTACTGGTATGGCAGACTTAACTTAGCTGTAGGGTATTGTACTCAATTTCGCCTTTTTTTTCTTCTTTCTTCTCGCCCCGCACGGCGCCTCTCATGCAAGCGTATATCGATATGGGTGTAAATAGGTTCATTCTCCGGATTTTCGATCTTTTTCGATTTTCTTTTTCCCATGTACTGTGCCGAATGTGGAGGGAGGGAGTTGAGGTTTGCTTGTTCTGTTTGCCTGTTTGTCCGTTTTTTCTGCCTGTTGGATGGTCCGTCTCCCAGGTTCCTTCCTTCCTTCCTTCCTTCAAGTAATCGTAGTAAGCAGTATAATAAATAGTAGTAGTAGTAGTAACCAAAAATAGTTAAGTATTCCCGTTAAATTTGTTAATTTGTACCACAATGCTGATGCACTCATATACTCCTTCAGGCACAATACAATACAATAACAGATAACAGTACAGTATGACAGTGATGAGAGGATAGAGTAGAATTTTAGATGCTGCTTGGTTGGTTTAGTTGGTTGGTTAATTCTGATTGGCAGGTATGTGTTTTTTTTTTGTTTTTTTTTGTTGGTTTTGCATTGCGGTATTGTAAAGGTTGGTATGGATATGAATAAAAGAAAGAAAAGTATGATATCATACGATACATACAGTACCGTACACTTAGGGGGGGATTTTCGGCGGTGGGCCGGATGGGGAAGGACCTAATGTGGGTTATAATAATAATATGAACTGTTGGTTGGCGGGGTTGGGGGGAGTTTTTTTTTTTTTTGATCGGAGGGGGAAGGGTACCGTAGGTAGGTATAGCAGGTAGGTCTGGTTAGAATTGGATGATCTTCCCCGGGGGATTGTATGATGTGATGGGAAGAGATCGGGATGATGAGGGAGGGACAGAAGGAGAGGGGGGGAGGGAGGGGGAAAGGGCTTTAATAATTATATGAAATTTTTTGTCTTTGGTTGTTTTCTTTGCTCTGCTGGTTGTTTTTTTTCTCATTCGGCTAATTAATGGGTAGAAAAAGGTAAGGCTTCGAGGGAAGCCCAACTGGAGTTGGTGATAGATAACATACTCGTTTCAAGGCTTGGAGTACCATATTTTGTTTTTTATTTTTTTATTTTGACGAGTGAGAAAGAAAGAAAGAGAGAGAAAGGCATCGTACAAATCATGGGTTCGAAAAAAATTCACAATAACAAAGTCAGAGGTTGTAGATGCTTATCATTATTCACAGATTTTCCTGACATAACTTCCCTCCGCCCCATAGCCGGATACCTCTCTTTTCCCCGGCGACTGCCTCTTTCGAACTGCCCCGCATAAAGTCCCATATCCGGAGATCCAAGGCCAGATTTATCGTATCATAGTGCCATTCATACCTGCAGATTGGGTAGGCCGAAAGATTCCCCCATATGCACCAGTTTGTT
Organism: Tuber borchii; assembly: GCA_003070745.1. Classification (NCBI taxonomy): domain Eukaryota; kingdom Fungi; phylum Ascomycota; class Pezizomycetes; order Pezizales; family Tuberaceae; genus Tuber; species Tuber borchii. Next base: position 44,078 of record NESQ01000465.1, read on the forward strand.
TTCGAGATTGTATTTATCACGAATGCTATAAAGGTGGGGCAGGGGGAGGAGGCATGCAGTGCGAGTAGGTATCGTAAGGTCGTGAAGCATAATAAAGTGAACCATGACGCTTGCCCGGTCGGCCGGCCGAATCCGAATCTCTTCCGTTATTCGGATGATAAGAAAGCAGGGTAAAATGGGACGGAGAGGAAAAGGGCCCTCTATCTCTCCCTACAACAATGTGATCTTGATCCATTTCCCAAGTGTTTGGTAACAAGTGCCGTGATATCGTCAGCCTAATATGAAAACGGCCCGCATTTAGTAACACCCCGGCAATGTAATGGTTGTAATCCCATGTAGATCTTCACACCCCACGTGACATTTGGCGAACTCCAATTTTTGTCTGCCTTCTGATTTGTTGCTCGGGCGCATCAAATTAACCCCGTGCTTCGCTTTTTGGGTGCGCAACGCCATCTCAATTTGGTCACTTAGTGCCATCGCTCTGCTTCATCGATGACCATGATGTGTTGATTTCGGATAATACTAGGATAAGAAAACCAGAGACAGATACCCCAACTGAGCTTATCAGGTATTGGAAAGAAAAGGAGAAAAAGGAGAAAAATTCACAGACCAGGTATCTATCGTGTTCCAATTATATCAGCAGGGCCAAGCTTACGGTAAAAAAAAGTAGAGAGAATAATTACACAAAAAAGCAAAAGAAACAAATAGCATGAAAAATACACGACGCCTTATGGTATTTTGGAAATTCCTCATTCGCCTCGGCAGATGGCGATGAATTCCTCTTTGCTAACTATTTCGCACAACAGCCATGTCAGCATTTCACTTCATATCAATTTCGACCAACTGGAGGGTTGAGACAAAGCAGGGATGTTAGGTTGGAAACATACTCATGCCGTCGTTATCAATATCGAACTCCTCAATCATAGCCCTCAGCTCCTCCTCCTCCAATGTTTCCCCGAGCTCCCTCGCTACCCTTCTCAAATCCTCGATTCCAATCTTTGACTCTTGGCCCGTTCCCCCACCGGCAGCATTGGCAAATAGGTCGAATGCCCTTTGTATCTCATCTAGTGGGTCTCTCTCTAGAATCTTCTGTGTCATGATAGAGGTAAATGCCTCCTGAGAAACGTACAGCCTACTTGGTTGCGCACCAGGCTGAGCCTGCTGCCCAGGACCGGGGGTGCCGTGCTCGCGAAGAATTTGCAGAAGCTCAGGTTTGGGAACATCAAATCCGAGGGCCTTCATTGCAACCTATATTTAAATCCGAAGTTTCAGTTAAGAGTATTTTATTAGAGTGGGAGGGTTTGGAATATACCAACCTTGAGTTCGTGGTAGTCGATCATGCGGTCCTTGTCGAGGTCGAAGAGGTGAAACTGCAGCATCATGAAACGGTAAGCGAATTTCTAGCCATATTATCTTGTGCGGGAAGCACGAAGCACCGAATGCGCTTACGGCTTCATTAATCTCAGCCCTTTGTTCCTCGCTCAGCTCCACTACAGCACCTCGCTCCTGGGGACGCTGCTGTTGAGAAGTAAGGTCACGGTCTCTTTCACGTTGGTGGTGCTGGTGCCCGGCACCACCTCTCCCCCCGCCAGTGTTTCCGAATAGGCCCCCGCCTAGAACCGACCCGCCGAGGGGATTGTTCGAGGCACTAGCTGTAGGAGGGGGTGATTGTCGTAGGCCTTGACCCCGACGATTGCGACCACCGGCAGGTGGAGCAGTTCCCTGGCGTGGATTATTTGGGCCGGCTGAAAACATTGGAGTATTGCCGTTGGTGTTTGTTTTGAGAGGGTGTTGAGTCGTGTTTCTTGGAGGGGACGTGCCAATTAGTTTGACGCGAAGCGAGTCAGGTGACCTCAGTCTCAAAACAACAGACTTGCGAGCTAATGGCGGATAGATTCTGGGATACGGTTAGAGAGGAATTTTGATATTACAGCGTCCGCTTGCTTTGTGAGATGAATTTGCAAAACGCTGACGATTCCGGCTTGGTGCTGTGTTGTGCCTTAACTGATGTTTTCGCGGTTGCTGCGTAGGGCTGAGACCTCAGAAACCGGGGGTGTATCATATGGCGTCACTCGTGGGGCCCCTCCACTGGTTGTTGAAGCATTACTTTGGTATGATGGAAAACACAAGCATGCCTGGCTACCTGCTGTACTGCTCGGCGCATCGAGATTCAGGAAATGACAAGAGTCACATTGATGTATCTAGACGCCGCCTGTTGGTATAGGTAGGACGTCTTAGGCGCATGTATCGAACAGGAAATTAAGCAAGCAACGGTCTCTACCTCTCACCTACCCCGTCCCACATACCTTCTTGCATTAGTTTGCCTTCAATCTCCATTTCTTAAGCACCACCTCCGACACAAGCTCTGGATGAATATTATGTGAATGATAAGTGTGAGCAGATTCAGGAATGCCTGCCAGATGGAGAGGCTATTAGAGAAGGCACAGCCCACTAATCTACATGCAGGAAAGATCGCGGCCTGTCGCCGGAGAGAAATAACTCTATTCGGTACTTTATAGGTTCGGCCTGTGCAGTGGAGATGAGGAATGCAGAGTCAGCGGATTGTGTGGGAATGAAAAAGAGGGAGAGGGAGAACGGACCTTTGATGCAGCGTTAGGAACTGGAGGGTCTCGATTGGTTTTGTTTGCTTTGGTAGCTGCCACTCAAAAAAGACTGGAAAGGTGGGGGGACGTGCCCCTTAAAACACACCCCCTAACAGGTCTCAGCACTCAGGAGAGTTTTCACTTTATGAATGAAGATCCTAGAGGAGGCAGGGCACGCGATTAGACAGCACTAAAAAACATGGGTCTTTGGGTGGTAGATTACTTCACTGTAAGACTAATACTTGACACTTTTATGGACTTGTGAGGAGACAAAGAGTCTGTATGACGCCAGCAGAGGTGCGATTTGGTGACGGCTCTGTTGGAGCGGATAGTCTTATAGGACTACAATCCTTCGACTACTCTAGGGGCCGGGAAGGTTATATATTTATCACATACACCTACTATATGGTTCGTCCAGCACCGCCGAACAGCACCGCTTCTCCAGCCCACTAGGCAACTGCCGGGGCGGCTCGCTGGGAAGGAGGGGGAGTACGGAATAGGGGCGTATCGAACAGTTCTGGCCATTGAGCCTACCACTTTGGAATGTCTGCCAGCGAAAACCTGCAGGTGCTAGACCTTGGACATCCCATAGACCTCCAGCCCGTGCCACCTTAACTCCCTAAGTTCAATCTCTCCACCCCAGAGCCCTCGTACGGCCCAATACCTCTCTGTGTGTAAACGGCAGGAAAGGTTCCAACCACGTTAGTATACGTGCAGGCCGTTCAAATGAGCAATTCCACTTTCCCTTGGGAACCGATCGCCTCTCCTGCCTCATCGGTGGGAAATGCTTGAATTTTTAAACGCTCTCGTTCTGGCATCTATGTCACGCCCAATTAGCACCATTTTTAGAGGGAAGTGAAAGCTAGCGTCCGTTTACGCCCAGAGTCGGGTGAGAACTTCTGGCTTGCAAGGTCTTTTTTTTAAAAACAAAACAAAACAAAACAAAACAAAACATTGATTGATAAGCTGTGCTGTCAGACATCACACCTACAAACCACAGACTACGTCCAATATAGAATTTACAGCAAGAAGCGTTGCAACAAGCCACTTCACATCAGGTAACTTGCTGAGTCCTCGAATGTCTCGGACATTCACCCTTCACTGAATATCACTCGCTTGTGAGATCCTCCTCATTGCCGGAATCCGAATTTTGGACCGGGATCTCCAAGCGATGGATCCGGAACCATGAGTCCTAGCCTAGAAGAGTGCCCTTCCCCTCCCTAGCTGCCCTTGTTATGTCGTTCTATATCGACTAACTTAACCCAAAGTCTTGGTGAGTAGGCAGATCTACACCAAAGCTGGTCATTTTAAAGGATTTTAAATAGGTTTCTACACTGGACCTTGGGCGGAAAACTTCCCAAAAACTAACCAAGCGGCTATATATGCGTGTAGGAATTATCCTCCAACTGTTTACAGGGTCCTGCTGCCCTTCCTCATCATGTTGGACCTCATCAAAAGTTGTGACATTGTTGTATGGCATTGCAGGGCAAATTATAGTAAATCGGTGATGTCTTTGACTGATGACAGAGCTTTAGGAGCTTATAGGGAATTCAATTGGTAACAGCTATGTTCTAGATTTACTATTGCGCATATGAAATGACTCCAAATCAGAGACTTTTGAAGAGGAGATCCAGATTTTGATGAGCCACCGACAATTGAAAAGTTGAGCCTTTGCCCATTTTTTGGTGTGAAACGGACCAACCACCAAGATCTTTGGTTAGTCACTTTATTAGAAGCAAAAGAACACGCCTGGAATCTGTGAAAAAAAAGAGAAAACGTTTGAAGGGCGATTTTCTTATTAAGATTGATGCTAGCAGACTCCGCAAACTACAGCCGGGGAGATATACATACTGGTGCGGCAAACAGCTATTATACTACCTGGACAGGCGGACGGGGAGACCTTCGAGCAACTAACAGCAAGCACGACCAGGAACTTATTATCCCTCCTCTCCTCCTCAGAGTTATGCCATTCTAGGATTAATTCGCGGACGCTTCCACATCTGTGGAAAAGCAAATGGAATAATCGCTCTAGTAGAAGACATACTTGCGGATAAAGCTCGGCGATTGAAGGGATGTGTGATGGTCTATCGAGCGGATAAAAGGTTGAGAATTGTCGATGTGTGAATCTCAACAGGTGGCCGAGGAGGTTAGATTGTATACCTTCCGCTCAGGACGCACGGAACGGTGAGAGGCTCTGATGTATGGTGAAAATAGGAATTGTTTTTTTTTGGGGGGGGGATGCTTGTCAGGTGGCTAATTCAGTTCCGTTGGGGGATTTAGAAGTTAAGTGGAATTGAGGCTTTTATTATTTCTGCTTTATTGCCGTGGTCTTGGTTCCGGGTTGTACACTCTTATCAGCATTGAGAATATCTTGGCTAGAAGCTAATCAAACAAACGAAGAATAGGTTTCCAGATGTCCATTCCCAACTGCACCATTCATGTGAGAGGTGTCCTACGGCCCCTCCGATATTATTCTATTGAGCATAAACGGGGATTTTATATTTACTTGAGCCGCAAAGCTGATCAATTAGCTGCTGTACATGTACGGTATCATCTGCACACCGTCTCACAAGCATATTAAACCAATTCCCTAGGCTTAAGTAGATGCTGTATGTCCCGCTCTAGTAATTGAACTTGAAAGAATTTGTCGAAAAGTCGATTGTTCCACCTCTATAAGATCCTCTCTTCTTCTATGGTCCCGAGGAAAGTTAATCTCTATTTTGTAATACTTGCTGAAAGAGAAAGAGCTAGGTGGATGAGAAGCACAAACCTTGTTTTTCTCCTTTGTGAAACCTTTCCCCTTGGTAATAATGAGATCTTGATGCGCCCTCATAGTATAGTGATTCTCCGGGAGCTGGAGAGCTTCAAAAGTATTATCCTTGACACGCTCATCTGCGTAAAGGATTTTGTCGTGCTCGATGCGGGAGAAGGGCTTGTTAGGAACGAATTCCTTTTTCTTCTTCTGACCGTCGTCAGAGGAAGATGCGGAAACGGCGCTGGAGCCGGGCCTATGAGGCGCGTAAGTAATTATATATAAAATAAGTTAATGGGCAATAGGGGAACTTACAAAGATCTAGAAGCTTCTTGTTTGCTTTTCTTAGCATCTCTTTTTGGTGCATCGTCTTCTCGTTTCCGCTTGCTAGTTGAGGGATTTGCAAGCCCTTTTCTGTATGTCGCTTTCGACTCCTTTTTTTGCGTGCCCATGCCCTTCTTCTTCCTCTTCCTTTTCTTGTCTTTTTCTGAGTTAGACTCAGAACTTGAACTAGAGCCTGAGGATGAAGAGGATGAAGACGAAGACGAAGACGAGGATGAGGACGAAGACGAAGACGAACTAGAGGAAGATGAAGATGAAGATGAATCATCGCTCGATGAATCTTTAGCATTTTTGGCCTTCCTGGCCTTCCTGGCCTTCCTGGCCTTCTTGGCCTTCTTAGCTTTCCTGGCCCTCCTGGCCTTCTTTGAATCATCGCTCGAGGAGGATGAAGAAGACGAAGAGGAGGAAGAGGACGAGGAAGAAGAGGATGAGGAAGAAGAGGACGAGGACGAGGACGAGGATGAGGAAGAATCTGAGCTCTTCTTGGACTTCTTTGATTTCTTGCCCTTTGCGGACTCGCTACTCGAAGAAGAGGGCGAGGATGATAACGAGGAGGAACTATCTGAGTCTGAAGAATCAGTGGTGCCCTTAGAATCTTTGTCCCTTCCCACTGCTTCAGAATTGCTATCATCATCGCTGCCGTCGCCGCAAGTGCTGCATCCGCTACTATGGGTATCACTGCCGCTGCTTTCGCTATCATTGCTGCTGCTCTCGCTGTTCTTCTCCCTGTCACCAACAACAGTATCCGACGACGAGGATCCTTCTATTTCACCCCCCTTCTCCTTGCTCTTGTCCTTCCCACCCTCCTTCCCATGATCACCATCACCATCGTCGTCGTCGTCATCATCACTATCAACTGAAGACTCATCGCTGGAACTCTGCTCGTCATCTGCTTCTGACGAGCTGTCGCTGCCGCTACCACCCTCCTCCTTTCCTTTCGCAGCCCATTCCTTAAAAATAGTCTTTAGGTTTGGTGTCCCATTCTTCAATCCCCCCAGCTTCGTTCCACCAGATACACTTTCCACCTTAAAAACCTTTAATGTTGACTTAAACCCTGAGTCTTTGAGGAATTGTCCGACAAGCGCGACTAGGAGTGGTGCCGGAGGAGGGGCTTTTTTCGACTTTCTTGCCATGGCTGTTGTTTGGGTGGTGAGGGGGAATTGAATGTTTGCCGGAGGCAAATTTAAGCAAAGAGGAATGCCACGGTAGCACGCGTCTGAATTTTTTTTAAGGTAGGTCACGTGGTTTCAGCCTCTTTGCCAAGGCGGGATGGATTAGGCTTTATCCGTTTAGGTCTTGGCGTCTTCCCGCTGTGAAGAACCTTCCATCCCTTACCTTGTGGCCGAAATTCATGGCTGCGTAGCGTGCTCAGTTCTCAGCTGACAGGGTTATTTTTCCGGGGCCCCATCACAACCAATTTGGTTTAAAATGTTGAACATTAGCCTATTTTAGTACCCGGTAGCAAATCTACGCGGCCAATCTCGTTTCCATCATGGCAATGCTGAACAGTACTTATATCGCGGTATTCTGAGCACTACACCACTTTTGAAGCACAACGCTTTTCCTATCACGATTACCCAAATAGGCTAGTATTAGTATCTAGCTCTGGCCATGGTTACGAGGTAAGGGATAGCTGGCATTGACTCTTACGAAATCGGTGGTTTCGTTGCTTTTTCTTGAAAATTCGAACGACTTGAATGAAACTGCGTCCAATGAAATGCGATTAGGAGTTGAGGATCTCGATGTGCTAGTGTTGCTCATATTAACCTTGCTGGGGGTCACTACATCCTCTTAACGAGGAGAGGAAAGTTTTCAATGCTTTTTGCTTTGAATTTATCCCTATCCCTTAGAGAGGTGAAACAACGAAATTCAGTGCAGCCACGAAATTGCGCAATAGTACTGTCTAAGACAGGGGCTTAATAATCAGTTAGCAACGTCGTCTGAATGTAAACAAACGCGAAGGCTTCACTGGGACATGTTGAATGAGCAGCTATAATATTACTTGTCGGAAAAAAATATGCCACAATTGCGAAACAAAAAAGGTAATAGAGAAAATACCATCCTTGAGGAAAGGTTACCTGCTAATCAAAAGTCCAAAGTAGTAGAACCACGATTGGGAAATATGACACGGCTCAGAAGAACGGCAGTTTCCAAGCACTACACAAGATCACAAACTCAACCACTTCACCCACCGATTACAGAAAACTGCTTTCCAGAAGCAGGAGAGAATAGTACAAGAAGGATAGGCGAGGAGAATGATGTGGAGAAAGAGAAGAGTGGCGTAAGGAGAAAAAGGGGAGGGAAGAGTGATCGCATCAACGGGCTGGAAGAGGGAGGCGATTAAGACAAAAAAGACAAAGGAAAGGATGAGGAGGAGGAAGGCGAGACTGGTTTCAGCAACTCTAAGGTTAAGACCAGAAAGGAAAAGCAGCTCTCAGTTACCGGTAGTCGTGAAAACAATCCCGCTATTGAGAAGATCAAACAGCTTCCAGCTCCACCACCGCATATTCCCTTTCAAGAACTATTTGCACTACACAAAGCTCGAGCAATAGGTTCAGCGGCTGGTTGTGTAGACCCTTACCAGCTTTTTGCTTTGTTTTTTTCCCATGAGCAGGTCAGCCTTCTCACAAAGCATACCAATATGTATGCTATTTTACACAAGGTAGGATTGGCTAGTTTAAGCCAACCATTTATCCGCAAGTGGTATCCGACATGCTCTTCTGAGTTTCTAGTCTTTTTCGCAATTTTGATCTATTTGGTCTATCAAAAGCGGTAAGTCCCAAGCTCTTTTGGCGGAGAATAAATGTTATTCTCCCTGAGCCAAGAATGCGGATAAGTTATACCAGGTTTCAGCAGCTGAAGCGGTACTTTCATATCTCTGAGCCAAGCAAGTTGCCAATTCAGTGCAAAGAGTTGTAGAAAAAGTTGGAACCATTGAATAGTAGTATTCGAGACCAAGCAAAGGAATGTTTTCTTCCTTCGACTAATGTTGCTATCGATGAAATGATGATTCGGTTTCTGGGACGATCAGTACATACTATCAAAATGCCTAATAAGCCTATTGGCTTAGGCTACAAAGTCCTTGCAGTATGCGATACTGGCTATACCTATGATTGGGAGCTTACATCAAGAGTGGAGGGCTTTGCCACCTCAGTTCAGCAAAAGAAACCTTATCCGCTTTCGCCAACTTCCTCCGCTGTTCTTCAGATGCTCGTAAAGTTACCATATCGGTCACACTTATTCACAGCATATATAGACAATTACTTCTCAAATATTTGTCTATTTGCACGCCTGCTAGATTATGGTATAGGTGCATGTGGAACTGTTCAGACCAGTAGCAAAGACTTTCCTAATATTTTAAATATTAGTAAAGATAAGGCAGTAGGTCTGCTGGAATGGAATTTCGTAACTGAAGTAGTCATTCATGAAGTACGTAATACACTTAAGAAGGTAAAAGGAGAACAACAATCTTAATGAGGCATTCCACCTGTCATGGTATTTTTATGGCAAGATAATAGCACAGTTCACCTTATCTCTACGGTTCATAATCTTGAGTCCAGTGCTTGAGTTGAAAGAATGCGCTGGAAGCCTCGAGAAACAAGCACAAACACAACTGCTGCTCGACGACCTTTTAGTGAAAATCAACACAGGAAGCTTCTTCCAATCCCTAAGATTGATGATAACCATAACTGGTATATGGGCAGTGTTGATATTGCTGATCAGTTGCGATCATATTTTTCTACACAGTGTGTTGCTCGACGCAATTGGCAGCCTTTTTTCTACTGGTTGCTTAATACAGCTATAATTAATAGCTACCGCCTCGCTCGTACCAATGGTTTACAAATTTCTCACCGTGACTTCCGCTCCACCCTTGTAATCTCTCTTTTAGCTATGGCTCAGACTTCACTCAGCTCAACTCTCTCGTCCACCTCATTCAATAGGCCTAAATTTAAGTTTCTTTACAGGCAGCGCTAGCAATTTCGTCTTCGCAACCCCGTACGCCAATTCTATCTTACAAAAAACTCCCACGAGCCTAAGCCAGTTAGGAGGTTTGGTACACTACAGGGAGGGCATATCCAAGTGCATGCTGTGAGAGTTACTAGGGGATGGTGTTTATGGTGTCGGTGGAGGCAGAAGCAGGGGAGACCGGATATCAAAATTTATTAGTCTAGCTTTCAGTGCCAGCGCTGTCGTGTTGTTCTTTGTTCCTCATGTTTTCCTTTATTTCATGGTATTGGCCGGTCATAATGGTATTTTTCTTTATATTGCTCTTTTACTTTAGTAATATGAACCCCTGTCTGTCATAGGTGAGTATAGCGCAATTTTGTGGCTACACTGAATTTCGTTGTTTCACTTCTCTAAGGAATAGAGACCTTGGCACTCTAGATTTGACTTTGATTGCGAAACTTGGTTTGAGCGATCAACTTCCGAATATATAAGTGGGTGTTTGGCACGCCATTATTGGAAAAAAAATTACTACAAAATATGATTGGGGCCAAATCATGTTTTGTAATAACAATTGGGTTTGGCATCACATTATTTGTAAATACGATACAACCTTTATTACAAAACATGTTTTAGAATAATATTATTATCAAGATATTTTATAATGATAACTAAAAATTAATTTAACAATATATATAATAATTTATATAGCATGTATAAAGAATTTATTAATATATATTTAAAGACTGTATGAACTGAATAGTTATATAATAATGCAATTATTTATTGAGTGCAAGGAATAGGGCAATGAAGGGGTTTATTACTAGTAGGGGTTAGGTAAAATGCAAACAAACTTGCTTGTATGAGCATTCTGGTTTTTTAACAACCTGTTATACATCTTGTTTGCTTAATTTTCTAACCAACCTCTATACTATTACCCTCCTCATTTGTATGAAAATACAAAGCAGTACTTCTGGCAATTTTCCTGCTACACCAATAGTCTATTCCCCTAAGGGGATGAAGGTCTGCTTCCAAAATCAACAATGTCCACTCAGAAGCCTACCCACACTCTGAAGACTGTCTGATCGAGATATTCTGAACAAAGGCTTATCGATGGAATGCTAGCCCAGTGTGAAAAAGGCAAAAAGTTGGATAATGGGTTCAAAGGTAAGGTATGGCAAGAGATTATGGAGGAGTTTAACAAAGGGGCAATCGAGGAGAAGAAGACTGTACAATAGCTAAAAACTCAGATGAACGCAGTAAGATGATTTCAATTTCAATTTTTATTTAAAAATTAGGACGAGATTGAACTAATATGAAATATGAATTGTAATAATTGAAACAGAGGTGGAAGACATTCACACATCTTTTGAATACCTCAGGTTTGGGTTGGGATGATGAGAGAGAGGTTGTCACTACTTCAGAGAGTGTATGGAGTGATTATTTGCGGGTATGTTAACATGATTAAAACTGAGGAAACATAATATACTAACAGTGGTCGGAAATATAGAACTACCCCAAAGCTGCTGAATTTAGACATAAGTCTCTCAATAGCTATCATGCTCTAGAGAAGATCTTCCATAATACGTTTGCAACTGGAACGAAGGCTATCTGCTCCTTCAACGCTGAACCAATACCATCTTCCAGTCAGCAGTTGGACTCTGAGATTTTTGAGGAGAATGTGCATTCTAGCTATGGCGATGATAGGGTTGAGGGTGATGAAAGGGCCAGTGGAGAAGCAAATCCAGATTGGTATGAGGAGAAGATTTCCTATTTTATCTCCCAACAGTAAGAACTTGAAACTGCTATCGATTCAGCTCTTGCAACTATTCATAAGTCTTCTAACTCGATTACTGGGCCTCAGACCCCATGTACTACAGCCAGCCAGCATTCCACCTCGCGTCCGACCTGCCGTACAAGTGAGACGACTTCTACTCAAGCAACTCCAAATCAACGACTGGAAAGGGCTTCAACTGAAACTAATAAGTGTTGTCGCCCCAGACCAGCCACTGCAGATAAACCTTCGATGGCTGTATTTGCTGAAAGAATTTCGAATGAAGTTTCTGAATTCATAGCAGAAACTCGCGCAAATAAGCATGCCAGTCTTGCGAAAGACCTTCAAGGAGCAAATCTTGGTTCATCATCCAAGTCAGGGTCACAAAAGGTCTCAGTCTCTGACCAGTTCCAGCCTTATCGAGAGGCACTTGCTGTCTTAATGGATATGTATAAAGATGGCAAGTTTTCAGTTGACGAGATTACAGATGCAATTGAGTTATTGGAAAAAATACCAATTCATTGTGTAATATTTGTGGGACTAACTGGGGAGCTCAGATAGGGGTGGTTGAAAAGGGTAATTTGTGCAAAGGCCCAGCAATCTCATGTAGTTAATTAAATATGCTTTGAGAAAAAATCAAATCGGAATTGGAATCATAGATTTATGTATATTAAATATCCTCAATGCATATAAAATATGTAGTTCTCATAATTCTTTGATAGTTATGCTACATCTCGGCCGCTGTCTGATCCCGTAGCTCTATTCTCTTCCGCTTTAACTCTGTAGCACTTAATACTCTCTCTCTCTCTTCCAATTCCAGCTGTTCCTTTCTTTTCTCATTGGATAGATCAGTTCTACATTGATCAATTAGAATTCCCTCACTTTTAATCATGTTGTACATACAATATAGAGAATTAACCAGAGCTGCAGTACTTTCACAATTATATCCTGTTGCAGTTTTCAGTATTTGGGATCTGCTTTTCAGAATTTCAAGAGTCCTTTCAATGCAGTTTCTCGCCATTGCATGTCTTAGATTGAATAGTTCCTTTGCATTCCAAGGTCTAAATCAGAGAAATTTAGCAATCAGAGTCAATATAAGCCCAAATATACAAATCTATAAAAGGAATATACTCACGTATCTTCACTGACAAGTTGCTCACTTAGATGATAACGCACATGACGATAAGGTGTAAGAAAATGTACACTAATACCATAGCCCACATCTGCTAAATAGTACTTGCCTTTTAGTACTTTAAAACTTTTAGTCATAGCATCAATCAGAACACTAATATCATGTGCTGACCCTTCCCATCCAGCCAGTGAGAATTGTATAGTGCAATCAAATAAGCATGCAATAAATACATTCTGGGCTGTAAATCCCTTACGAGTATGATGTGATGGTGTGTCATTAGAGCTGACACTTACGGGAATGAGTGAGCTATCGATTGCTCCTAGGCAATTTTTAAAAATGGAAAAAGCTTTAGATTATTTGCGATTACTGGTGATATCAAATCGAGTTTAGTATTACGAGGTGACAGGGTTATCATGAACTCTGACGCTAGCATGTTACTTGCATCGAGAACTGTGTAGAAAATTCGGCTAATCATTTCCGGCAAATGCATGAATCGTTCTTGTCCAGCTCGATTTGAGGCTCCATTTGTCGCAATATAGAGGAATATATGCACCTGATGCTCAACCGTTATATATCGAGTACCATTCAGAAGGTCTTTCTTGCACATTAGGTTACAGATAGATTGAAAAGCCTGCAAAGACATGTGTAAATATTCTCTGATTCGAATTCCGCTGGGTGAAGCTAAAAGCTTAGCAGTATATTGTTGTCCACTGAATGCTGAATCATATCGTGGAATACGCGATTTGGATCTGTTCTAATCTTCAATTTCATTTTAAATAGTCAATAGCATACTCAATGCCCAAACTGCGGTTATGGTGACTTATAGGACATCGCTGATATTATTTTCTTCATCGTCGGTGGACTTGATAGGTATGCAGTTTTGTATCTTTTGTTTTTGCTTTCGTACTATACTCTGTAGTTGCTAAGTGACTTTAATTACTTTTAATATATACTTATAGATTCCATTTTTACTTATTTACTTATTAGTTATTTAAAATCATATTACTAATAATAATTTTAATAGGATAAAATATGGCTAATAAAATATTTTTTTCAAACATGTTTACAAACAATGATTGTGTTTGGCATAATCATGTTTTCTAATAAAGGCTGTTAGTTATTTGTAAATATGTTTACAAAACATATTTTGTAATAACAATTTTTTCCAATAACAGCGTACCAAACACCCCATAAGATATTGTCCTGTTTATCAAATTTGTTAATAAGAAAATTATTATATATAAAGTAATAGAGCAAGAAGACACTACTGATAACTCTAGGGAATTCTGATTTGGGAACTTGAGTGGATAAAAGGGTAGGGAATTCTGACTGGGAAACCTTAGAAAATAGAAGTGTTTGAAGAAATGAATAGATCAAAGAGTAAAGAAACAGGAAATAAAAATAAATTTAGCAAAAACAAAGAATAAAAACAATCAAGAATGAGCAAATTGAAGCAATAGAGAAAGTTTGATAAGAAAGAAATGAAGAGAAGACAGGTGTTAGGGGTAGCCAATATCGTGTCTATTATCGGACTAGACCTGTATCTTCTAAATAGAGATTGTCTAGGAAGGCTCGTGGTATAATCTAAAGATTATTCGTAAGGTAATTGATTGATAAAAAGTGTAGTGGAATAATAATATTTTTCTAAGGTAATAACTTTTTATATTGATAAGATCTCTTTTCTGGTTGCTTGATGATGTTTGTAAAGCTAGGGAGGCACTTCGATATTTATATTCTGCGTCTGAGTATTCGTGGGCTACTGTGAACATCTCCTGACCCTGATAACTATCTGGTCCTTCGCTTTATATTATGAAGACGTACACTATCATATTACCAAGAGAATGTATCAGTACCATCAGTAATAGGTAAGTGCAGAGTACACGCAGCCCGACCAACTAGCATAATAATATTCTTCACCAAATCATGCAAGAAGTGGCCAACTCCTAAGGTCATCAGGCCATTCAATGCTACGAGTCTTCGGACTGTGTATGCATCAGACTTCGGTATAACTTTTGCTCGTAATTACCCCAATGGTTATTAAAGCGCAATGTCTTTTACCTTACTGACTGGTTCTGAATGAGACCATTGGTCTCCATCATGTGTGTCTGGATCCCCTAACTTATAGGAAAGATTTCACTTGCGTGTCTTATAACTCCTGATCCAACCAATTGATCTGCGATTTGAGAATTCCTACTTGAAGGTGGAATCTCTGTCTGAGAGTGGACACTTAAATTGCTCGGTCGTATAAGCCTGATCGCCGTCCAGAGGACTTGTCGCATAGTATTATGTCTGTTGGTAATATTAATAACTATGACATGGCTGTGAATCGAACACGTGACCTTATGAAGGAAGTTACGTACCTATCCTCTGAAGCTAGGGCCAAAGGGGTCTGTGCGCTTTGGAGGTCTGTGCGCTGGAATCCAGTACTGCATACAAGGGGCTCCAATATGTCTAACAACAGGTGTGAACAAAAGACAACTTTTATAGCTTTTGAGAGTGGTGGCTAACTAAGTAGTGTTAATTGTATCACCAAATATAGGCTAGCTAAAAGACTTGTAGCAGAGTTCGATTTTCAGTCTAGAATGCAAAAGATTTCTATCATATACAGGTAATAGTATAAATAAAATCTTTTAGTTAGAGGTTAAGCTTTATCTTAATTAATAACTTAAGAAAACCTGTAAATTGATGAAGAGAAAGAATTGAGAGGAGAAGGGAAGTGAAAGAAAGAACATGGGTGAGAGGGGAGAGAAAGGAAACAAAAAGAAAATGGTAGAAACATTTCATAGCTTGTATGTTCTTAGACTAGTGCATAAGTGAACTAGTATGGCCTTGAGATGTCTGCATATCCCACATCAAATACAGTCTCAAGACTATATTTTCCAATATGTATTATTTATAGATAGCAACTTCTCAGAATTGAAGGTTTTCAAATAGTTAGTAAAATATTGGCATACTGGCAAACTCTTTGTCAAATATGTACTAGCTTCAAGTTCATGCCTCTGAGCAATATAGTTTATACTTTCATAAACTTTAAAAGAAAAGCCAGTCCAATAAATATAAGAGTAAATTGTGTAACTATTTAAATCATCCTTGACAGTTGTAAATAGTGGTTCAAATACTTACAATTTCGCAATCACCTAAGTTGAAGCCAAAATCTATACTAGTAGCTCAATACTACTCTAGCCTTATCTTTAACATCTAATAGTTTTCCATCAAAGGGGTATATCAATACTATCATATTTCTACTACTTTTTCAGTGTATTAAGATATAGTGTAATAGGAAGATATATTCACTTTTCAATAAATATATCATATATCTTCATTATATCTTTCTAGCTTATCATATTTTTAGAGAAACTTTTTAAGATTTTCACCAACTTCATAGTATAAAACCTCTTGTCAACCAGTAATTCCAGGTTTTTCTCTTAATAAATACTATACTGTAGATTATTGAGGCACTTATTAAACTCATTACATTCTATATTTCCTAGTAGAGACTAAAGTAGAATATATTAAATTAGTACAGTGTGTAGTCAGAAGTGTTCGTGAAATGCTTACTAAGCAACCTCACTAAAAAAAGAAAAAAATGATGCCGGCTTCCAAACTTGATCTCAATTACTGTTACGGGGTAACTAACTCAAAGGAATAGAGAAAGTTAGGCCGGGTCGTATTCGAGGTAACGGAGGGAAGTCAGGAAGGCTCAGGAGATGATGGTTCGATAAAGGTAAAGTAATAAAGTAGAAGTTCTCGAATCTTTTAAATTTGATAACTTGTTATATTGTTAAGGTCTCTTCTCCGTTGCTTGATTTTCTCAAACTCCGGGGAATAGCCCTTACTACTTATACTAAATTCTCGCTACTTCCAGATTCCTAACAATCATGTATCTTTCTAAGATTTCAGCTTCGTCAAAGGAAGTGCGAACACTCTTTGACCCTGAATAATTGCCCCACTCGAACTCAGAGAACTCCCGATATCTATTTCATCTGAGAGTGTCCCCACTCCACCAGTAGATAGTCTTCGATCTCTTCGTCCTAATAGACTAAGTTCATATATGTGGTCGCAATGCCAACATACCAATAGTCTTTTATCGTGAACTATCGAGTGATCAGTTCGAATAGTCAGATAATAATACATAATGCATAATATGCATATGCACCGGAAATAAAGTATTCTCACTTTATCTTTCCAATCAGAATTCATCTTCATGGAACGTAAGTCCTTCCGGTATCCCGAGTAGTCAACACAGATGCCTCCAGTTGCTCCTACCGCGGTGAGCTGAGGTTGGACATACGCTCCTCCATTACGGTGGCGCAGCCTCTACTAATAATACTGGCGAGCTATTCTCATGTGCGTAACACTAGCTCCCTCTTCAAAAGGTTTTGTCCCCAAAATCCTTCTTGACATATAATACATAAGTAGCGATAAACATTAAATATTAAATCCTTTTAGTACTCTACAGGGTAGGGTAAAAAACCTTCCGCGTTTGCTTGGCCACGGCAGGAAAACCTTTCCGAGTAATACTACTTAGCCCAATGATGGCATTTCCGGGTTTTCTCTATGAAACATATCTACCAATTCCTTCGCATTTCCCAAATGCTCAGGTGGTTCCCAGGTATTCTCATCTTCTGAACACCCTTTCCACTTAACGAAATACCTTATTTCGTGGAATGTTTGGGGTCTTCCTCTAACCCGTCTTTCATAAGAGATTATTTCACTTTTAACAATTTTTTCCACCTCCCATTCAAGATCTCCATCGATCTCTTCGGGTTGCATAGGCGGTTGTTCTCGAGCCGGTCGAATGGAAGTTCGGTAGGGTTCGAGTAACGATACATGAAATACCGGATGGATTTTCCAACGGTCCGATAGTTCGATTTTATAGGCAAGGTTTCCTCGTTGTTCTAGGATTTTAAAAGGGCCGTAGAGTTTGGGGGCTAATTTCTTCGAAGGGCGTTTTGTGCGAATATTTTTTGCGTTGAGCATAACCAGGTCTCCAATTTTAAAATCTGGTTGTTGCTTAGCCTTTCGATCATGATATCGTCCCATGGCTTCCTTTGTTTTTTCGAGGGATTCTCTTGCTTGTTGATGTATCGTTTGCATCCAGTGAGCGTACATGTTAGCTCCTGGATTCCGGGCTTCTCGTTCTTTTAACCATTCAGTCTGAGGATGATAACCGTAGTTTGCGAAGAAGGGGGTCATTTTGTGTGCAGTGGTTGTCGAGTTGTTGTAAGCAAACTCGGCAAGAGGTAAGAGGTGGTACCAATCATCCTGATCGTAGTTGACAAATATTCGGAGGTAGCCTCCCAGTACTTGGTTCACTCGTTCTGTTTGTCCATCAGTCTGAGGGTGGTACGCAGTCGACATTTTTCGTTTGATGTTAAGTTTTGTGCACAATGATTCCCAAAATTCGCCAGCAAACTTCGCGTCCATATCTGAGATGATTTCTGAGGGTAGCCCGTGATGTTTCCATACTTCTTTAAGGAATGCTTCTGCTACATCTCGTGCAGATGCTTTTTCTTCTAATCCGATAAAATGTGCCATTTTTGTGAACCGGTCTACTACGACCATAATCTGTGTATATCCTGCCGAATTTGGTAGTTGAGTAATAAAATCTACCGAAGTCGAAGCCCAAGCTGCAAAGGGTACTTGTAAGGGTTGAAGTAAACCAAATCGTGCATGTCTTGGGGACTTGGCTTGTTGGCAAGTGGTGCAGGATCGTACATAGTCGTTAATCCAGTCGGTGAGTCCTTTCCAGTAGAAGTCTCGCGTAATAATTTCGAGTGTCTTGTCTTGTCCAAAGTGTCCTGCTACTTGCGAGTCGTGACATCCTTTGGCGATAAGTGTTTGCAGGTCTTCGTTTGCTGGAATATATAGTCGGTTCTTGTAGTAAAGTAGATCATCGGATAGAGTCCATTGTTTCGGCAATTCCTTTCCTTCTCTTATTATAGTCTCCAATTCATCTTTTCTCCGCAGCCAATCTTGATCCTCATTTGCCACTTGTCGAACTTTTTCTAAAAAGTCAGTTTCGAACTTCTTAAGGTTTGCTTTTGCGATAATAGCATTAGACAATAGAATTTGTCCTTTTCGAAGTATCGGGTGGTGGTTGATATCGGAGGTATCATAGAATTCATGTGTGCCACTTGAATGGAGAAAGCATATCGTCGGTTGAGTTTCTTTCAACTCTAATCCTCGTCCTGAGCTGCCAAATCCTTGTCCAGCTCTTTCTGTCTCATCCATCTCATCCACTTCCATCCAATCTTGATCATCTATTCTTTCCACTACGAGTTGTGCAATGCGATCTCCTTTCTGAATTTCAAAATCTGAAGAGCCATGATTTACGAGAAGGACTTTGATTTCACCTCTATAGTCTGCATCGATAACTCCAGCATCTACCGTTATAGCTTTGGTTGCCAAGCCACTTCTTGGTGCAATACGACCGTAAGTACCACTTGGAACTGCAATAGCTAATCCGGTTTTAACAAGGTGCCGATTTTTTGCTGGGATCGTTAAGGTTTCGATACTATAGAGGTCATGTCCTGCTGCAAGTTTGGAACCTCGAGTTGGGATTCTTGCATGTTCTGAAAGTCTTTGAACTCGTATCTGGTTTTCTGTTTCTGACTGAGGAATTTCCTGATATAACGGTGAAGAAGTTTCCCCCCAAACAATCGCAATTTGAAATTTTCCGAAGTGTTTAGGTTGTAGGATTTGCTGTTCGCGATGCGTAGCTCCCTCTTCAGGGCGGTACTCCGGCCGCCTGCTTAAAGCATCAGGTTTTCCTCCCTTCGAGCCTGGTCGATAGACGATAACGAAGTTGAAGTCACATAATTTCTGTGCCCAACGAATTTGGCGTGCTGTCCAAGCTTTTGTGGTCAGAAAGTATTGAAGATTTTGATGATCGGTATAGACTGTAATTGGCTTTTCCGTTCCTTGGAGGTAATGTTTCCATTCCATAAAGGCAACGAGAACAGCCAACAATTCCTTGTCGTGAATGTCATAGTTCATTTCTGCCGAGTTGAGTTTTCGGGAGTGGAATGCGACCGGATGTAGTCGTTTCCCTTGAAACTGCGAGAGGATACAGCCGAGAGCGTAATCGCTTGCATCAGTCTCAACTACCGTATCGCGTTCTGGGTGAAAGTGACATAGGATCGGGGCCGTGATGAAGCATCGCTTCAGGTATTCGAAAGCCTCGTGCTGGTCTTTTCCCCAAACAAAACTTCCTTTTTCTCCTTTCAGCAGGTTGGTAATCGGGGTGCAAATCTTCGAGAAGTTTTTGATAAATCGTCGATAGAAATTTGCGAAACCGATAAATATCTGGACCTCTTTCACCGATGTCGGAGGTTTCCAAGCCTTAATTGTCTCTACCTTCTTCTCATTCATCGTAACTCCTTCCGTCGTTACAACATATCCAAGAAAATCAACTTTTTTAACATGAAATGTACTTTTCTCTAATGATACTGCCATCTGGTATTCCCGCAACCGTTGTAAGACTTTTCGAACGAGAGAGATATGTTCCGTAAGCGATTTCGAATAAATTAGGATATCGTCTATATAAACGACAACTCCCTGGTCGAGAAATTCGCGGAGGATTTCGTTCATCATAGTTTGAAAAGTTGCTGGTGCATTGACAAGACCAAAAGGCATGACCTTGTATTCGTATAGGCCATATCGAGTTCGAAAAGCTGTTTTCCATTCATCGCCTTCGCGGATTCTAATCAGGTGGAATCCATCCTTCAGATCAAGTTTCGTGAAAATACTTGCGTCTCGAACCTGATTCCTTAGTTCCGTCATCAAAGGGATTGGATATTTATTGTGGATGGTAACCTTGTTAAGTCCTCGGTAGTCTACTACTAATCGAGT
>NESQ01000466.1:0-64435 GCA_003070745.1 Tuber borchii
ATCCAAGAAAATCAACTTTTTTAACATGAAATGTACTTTTTTCCAATGATACTGCCATCTGGTATTCCCGCAACCGTTGTAAGACCTTTCGAACGAGAGAGATATGTTCTGTAAACGACTTCGAATAAATCAGGATATCGTCTATATAAACGACGACTCCCTGGTCGAGAAATTCGCGGAGGATTTCGTTCATCATAGTTTGAAAAGTTGCTGGTGCATTGACAAGACCAAAAGGCATGACCTTATATTCGTATAGGCCATATCGAGTTCGAAAAGCTGTTTTCCATTCATCGCCTTTGCGGATTCTAATCAGGTGGAATCCATCCTTCAGGTCAAGTTTCGTAAAAATACATGCGTCTCGAACCTGATTCCTTAGTTCCGTCATCAAAGGAATTGGATATTTGTTGTGGATGGTAACCTTGTTAAGTCCTCGGTAGTCTACTACCAACCGAAGTCGACCGTCAGGTTTCGGTACGAAGAGAATAGGTGCTCCCGCTGGAGATTTGCTTGCAGTAATTTTTCCTTGTTTCGTCATATCGGCGATATAGGAACGCAGAGCTTGGAGCTGTTTCTCGGACAAGGGGTATAGAGGACCCCATGGTGGTTGCGTATCAGGTTTGAGATCGATCCATGGTCAAAGGTACGACGAGGAGCTAGTTTCTCTGCTGTTGAGGGACGGAACAAATCGAGGTAGTCGTGGTAGCATTCTGGTAGACGATCAATAATAGTAACTTTCTCGTCATCTTCTCTCTCAATTCTTCCTATAACTACCGCGTTAGGATCACTAAGGACGTCTTCGTCCCACTCAACGGAAATTCCTTCGTCTTTGGCAATAAATGTGATCGATAGCAATCCGCGTTAAATGACCAGGTGTCCCGGTCTGCGATATTGCTGATTGGATGTTCCTGATGCCACCATCCAAATGGTATAATCATACATATTTTCCTGCCGGAGCTATTTCACAGGAAACGAGGGAGAGGTGATGGTTTTTTCCTATTTCTAGGTAAAGGGGATGAGTATAATGCGATCCGCCGGAGGAGATAGTTTCGCCGGTAAAACCCTGATCTGTACTGCGTCGGATCGAGATTCATAAGGTATGTGAAGGTCATGAACGAGTTGTTCATTAATAAGGAAAATATTTGATCCGGAGTCTAGTAAGACTGGAATCCGATAGCGATTTCCGAGGATATAGATGTGTGCATGTCCTTCCGGACAGTTATAACGCAGGGGTTCTTGGGCAATAGTGTTTTTCCGCTTGCCGGACGGAGTAGGAAAGCTCTTGGCTCGTTTAGAAGCCATGTTGATATGTTGTCATAAGGTGTTTGTGACAACGCCCGCGTCGTTTCGACCACTTAGGTCTCCTCAGACAAACTAAATTAAACATAATAATTAAAAATTACCTTTATATTCCCGGCAGCCCACTACTAGCGGTCTTTACCCCCTGCCGAGGGGTTCCCGAAAAACATAAACAAATTCACAAAGGAGCGGGAAACTTAGCTGATTTTTTTTTTTTTTTTTTTTTTTTTTTTTTTTTTTTTTTTTTTTTTGATTTTCCTTCTGGGGTTACACGTTGCCACCCACACCTTAGGGGACCTTTGCGCAACATAAAAAGGGGCGGGCCCGCTCTTTTTCTACCGCTCCCCTTTTTTCCCCAGCTTCCTGGAAAAGTAGTTGGCCGGAATGCCCTCTGTCTCGTCCACTTTCCGGTGGCCTTCTTTTAGGTCGCACTGCCCGGGGGGGGCAGGAAGGAGAGTAGTGAGAGTCTATGGTTGATACTCGCCTCAGGAAGTTCCCCATCCTTTCCCCCGGGGTGGGCAGTAATTTTGCAAATAGGGTGTAACTTTTGCATAAAGGTAGTAACTTTTTTTGGGTAAAAAATTAAAATTAATTTTTTAGTTTGATGGTTGCGCAAGCTATTTTCCTAGGTAACCGTAGATGTCTTTTTCATTATATCAATCCTTGTTGGTTCCTGCCGGCCGTGACAATTTGTTTTCCTGCTTGCTTCTCAAGATCAAGGTAAGCGCCGCTTCGTTGTCATTCTTAACTAGTCGGTTGGCTCCGATGTCTGTCCACTAAGTCAGGTAGACTCGGACTTATGGACCTAGGGAGACCAATAGGTATTGATAAATCGTTTTATGCCATCTCGGTGTCCGATAATTCCCAAACAAGTGAAGGAGAGGATCGATGAACTTGGTTGACTTTTGGGGTGGGCTTTGGATGCGGAGGTGGTTGCTGCACGGCAAGGGTTGTTGTTCGCCGTCGGAACGGAGGTTTAGTTTTATCCCGTCCCTTATTGTTTAAAAAGGTAGTTGCCACGACAGCCTGTCTTCTACACTTTTGCCATCGGTGGTTGTCAAGGTGGCAACGAGTGCAACGGTTCTCCTTTTTTCGTTGAGCTACCAGTTCATCGGAAATTCCTTTATGAGCCTCCTTCCAGTCGGTATGTTCGTCTTTGGAATTATTTTTCGCCTGCGTAGGTGTCGTCCGAACAGCCTTCCATCTGGAAGCATATTCTTTTCGACTTTTATCGGTAAAACCATCGGGTCCCTTCTTTGAGTTAAAACCTTTATCATTGTTGACTTCTCGTTTTCGCTTTGTTGTCGCTGTCGGTGGGTGATTATCGATTTCGATATTTTCCGCCGTTCGAGAAGTTCCTCCTCTTGTCTCCAACATCCCGAAGAATTTCCATCCATTCTTCATCATTAGCAAACTTAAAGTGAGAAAGTCGCCTAAGAATGTCTCGGGAAGTTTACTCTCCACTCTTACCCTCCACGCTATTCCAGTGAGGCCTGCTTTGATGTTCAGGTTTTCGAGAAGAAGAAGGTAGGTATCGATTCTGCCCTTGTATGTGACTTTATCCATTTCCTCAAGGGCTCTTCGTTCTTCTTCAATTCCGATATATCGTTGGTTATTTCTTGTCGGAATCGCTCCCACGTGGAATAGGCGGGGTCTCGAGCGTAACCACCTAAACCCCCATGACCTTTCGGTATTTTTCCGAAAAAGGTGCGACTTTGTTGCCCTTTGTTTTACCGAGAGCAAACACAATTCGATGGCTATGATCTTCCCATTGCGCAGGATTGCGGTCAAAATAATCTTCGCAAGCCGTCAACCAGTTTCGTACGTCCTGGTTGTCTTCTCCTGAAAGAAATAAGGAGGTTCAGCGATTTGTTTAATGGTCCTGTGGTTCGCTAATGTTTCGAAAGAATTCTAGCATAGCTCTGGTACGCGGGGAAACGTCTCTGGGAATGGGCGTTTTCCGAGGAGCGCCTGCCGGCCTGCTGCCCTTTCTGCCTCGGTCGCCTTCTCCATCGTCATCATTGTCATCAGAGTCGCCAGGGTTTGGGTCTCCACCAGTATTACGTGGCGGAGGCGGGGGTGGTGGCGGGTTTAATCCTTCTCTTCCTTCAACTCCTTTTCCTTTGTCTTGAGGAGTTGATGCTGAATTTTTTGTTTTGTTGGTAACATCATGTGTTTCCAAGGTTTTGATCGACCTCGGTTGGAGGGTCCAGGTTCGTCATCTGCCGCAACTGAGGTAGCTACTGAATAAGCCATTAATTGAGCTTCGAATTTTCGGCAGATTGTCAATCGCGGCTTGTCTTCTTTAGCCTGTTGAGTTAAGATTGCTTGTGCTTTTTTGTGATTATTGTTGAAATGGGCGGCAGTGAGTTCGTCTTGTTGTTTCAACATTTTTGCTGCTTCGATTTTTGTTTCTCGAGTTCCTTTTTCCATCTCGCCTCTTGCTGATCGAATCGGCGTTTCAGAGAAAATAGTTGTTCAGCCAATTCGAGGTCTCGGCTTTGGGAGTCCTGGTTATCGCCTGCCCGTTGCTCTTGTTGTAGTCTAAAAGCTTCTCGGACTTCTTCTCTTAATCGATCTTGTTCTACTTTCATCGCACTTTGGAGTTGAAGTAGGTATTGTCGTGTTCGGCGAATTCAGCTTCGGTAACTTCCTGTTTCTGGCTAAGCGTCCATCGAATAGTCGGAGGTTGGTATATGCTGCCTGAATCTCTGCTGTGAAGCTACTTAAAGCAAGATGTGTTTCATCTTGGCTTTGCTGGATTTCTCCCAGGATGAACCGAAAGGCTCTGCTAATTGGGTTCTGAATTCCACATAGGGGTTGGGGCGAATTCTGGAAGGTCTTCGTGAACTCGGACTTGATGTTGCAAGGAAATGTGAACCTGTCCTACTCAGGGCAAAGGACCCAGTAGTAGGCGTATTTGAGTTATCGGTGGGTGGTACTGATCCTGTTGGTGTGGAACTGTTGTCACTAGTATCCATTGGTCGGTGGGTGGTGGAACAGGAGAGTCTGGTTGTCGTTGATCAGACATGGTGAAAGGTACGCAATATTGAGGGGAAGTAGCACTCGATAATTGCGGAGGGTATGCTAATGTTTGCTATAGTAAAACTTTACTATAGCTTCGGTAGATTCGGAAGTGGTAATTTTGTTTCTTATCGTGAATGTTCCAAATCGTTTGAAGTGCTAAGTTCCGGAGGTTCCTTTCGTAGTTTGGACAACAGACTGGAAAGAAGTTGTGTGGGATAGCTCGTTTGCACCTCTTGCAAGAAGGGCACTGAAAGAAGCTATCGCAATCGTAAAATTGCCTTGGCATGTGAGGGGATAATGTATCGTGAGGAGCCTTGGTGACTTGAGGGTAACAATATAGTATTACGGGGTAACTAACTCAAGGAATAGAGAAAGCTAGGCCAATTCGTATTCGAGATAACGGAGGGAAGTCAGGAAGGCTCAGGAAATGATGGTTCGATAAGGTAAAGTAATAAGATAGAAGTTCCGAATCTTTAAATTTAATAACTTGTTATATTGTTAAGGTCTCTTTCCGTTGCTTGATTTTCTCAAACTCCGGGGAATAGCCTTACTACTTATACTAAATTCTCGCTACTTCCTGATTTCTAACAATCATGTATCTTTCTAAGATTTCAGCTTCGTCAAAGGAAGTGCGAACACTCTTTGACCCTGAATAATTGCCCCACTCGAACTCAGAGAACTCCCGACCTCTATTTCATCTGAGGGTGTCTCCACTCCACCAGTAGATAGTCTTCGATCTCTTTGTCCTAATAGACTAAGATCATATATGTGGTCGCAATGCCAACCTACCAATAGTCTTTATCGTGAACTATTGAGTGATCAGTCCGAATAGCCAGATAATAACACATAATGCAGTATATGCATATGCACCGGATAAGGAATAAAGTCCTCTCACTTTATCTTTCCAATCAGTAATCATACTCATGGAACATGAGTTCTTCCAGTATCCCGAGTAGTCAACCTAGATGCCTCCAGTTGCTCCTACCACGGTGAGCTGAGGTTGGACACACGCTCCTCCATTAAGGTGGCGCAGCCTCTACTAATAATACTGGCGAGCTATTCTCATGTGCGTAACACTTTTACACATGACTTATACTTATGAGTCATGGGTTTTACACATATGACGCGAGTTGCGTATATGAATTGTTTATTGTGTTTTGATTGGTTATAAGGTTGTACGCTGTGACTCCTACGAGTCACCTGATGGATTTCCTATTATGACTCGTTATGAGTCATAGGGTCGCGTGATGGGAAAACATGAGTCATGGGAGTAAGGATTGCAGGAAGAACGGGTATAAAAAGAGGTCCTTACGGCCTCTTTAGTTGAGCACGAAATATCTCCTCTACACACTCGGCGATTGAAATCTCAACACCATGAGAAATCATTGTCAACATCCACCACCCGCACTCTTAGTGAGCTGCACATCCCCTCCTCTGCACTTGCTTTGTCTCTTCACTTAGCTTTTGTACGGTCGGCAATATCTCTTCATACCCGCATGTCGTTACAGCTTCAGGCAATCTGTAAAGTAGTGGCACTGGTAGCCTTGCTTTCTGGTATCGCACTCCCTCCTGAACGCTTCGGTCGGTACGGTCCCATCGCGAAAAATTGTGACCCATTATTGGTCCTCGACTCCTGCGTCACTGTCCTGAGTCTACCCCTCCTATCCTCTGCTCGGTCTCGTCCTGTGGCTCAGTTACAGCCAACATCCTCCACCCGCTAACAGCTTATTCTTTTGCCGAGGCACCTTTCACAGCTGGCATACTTACTGCCAACGGTACCACCCATTCCCAGCGACGGGCTCAGTCACACCCCTCGGTTACACTCGGTCATGGTATTGCACTGCCTCCTTGGACGATATCAATGCCTTGGGTTACGGAGTAATGTACTAAGTTCGCCTGGTTTTGGCAGATTTGCGGGGCAGATTTTGATTTGCTTTCTTTTAACCGCTTCCAGCCACCTGATTGTTATTTTTCTTAGTTTTGACTAGGTTTTTACGGTTGGGTTTCTGTTAGAGCACTTTTGGTATATGAACGGAGTTTTTTTTGTTACTTTGTTTTAAAAGGTAAGGAGTTTTCAGGGCCGGTTTTTCTGTTGTTTCCTGCTTGCTGTGTTTGATGATTTTTTCTTGTCGTCCGCTTAGCCGGCAGGGGTTTTTGTCTTCGCAGTAGGATCGTGTGGTTGGTTGCATACCAGAGGGACTTGGGATAATGGTTTTTTCCGGTGGTCCGAGGTGGATTTCTTTACACAGGCGGTTTTTTCTTTGCCTTAGCTTACCGCTCCACGTAGTCTTTGTTCCCCGTAGTTGAATAATACAAAGCACTTGATACAAAAAAAAAAAAAAAAGAAAAAAAGGCCTCTTCTGTTGAGACCTAGTCAGACACGCACCCGTTTCCGATAGTTTCTACGATACTTGGGTCTACCCCTCCTCTCCTCTGCTCAGTTTTGTCCCGTGGCTCAGTTACAGCCAGACATCCTCTCGTCAGCTAGCACTCTTACTGCTACTTCCCCTGGGTCCACCCCTTCCCCATGGCTCAGCTCGGCTACACCCTCAGTTACGCTCGGTCATGGTATTGCACTGCCTCCTTGAGCGATGTCAACGCTTTAGGTTACGGTATAATGTGACAAATTTGCTTGGTTTTAGCATCTACTGTCCCCCCGTTCTGTGTTCTGTAGTTTTTGGCTGAATTTTCACGGTCGGGTTTCTGTTAGAGTACTCTGGGATATTAATGTAGTTTCTTTTGTTACTTGTCAAGGGGGAGTTTTCAGGTCCGGTTTTCCTATTGTTTCCTGCTTACTGTAATTGGTGAAATTTTCTTGTCGTCCGTTTAGCCGACAGGGTTTTTTGTCTTCGCGATGGGATCGTGCGGTTGGTTCCACACCAGAGGGACTTGGGATGATGGTTTTTTCCGGTGGCCCAAGGTGGATTTCTTTACACAGGGGGTTTTTTTTTACCATAGCTAGCGCTGCACGTAACCTTTGTACCCCGTAGTTGATAAATCAAAGCGCGTGATACAAAAAAAAAAAAAAAAAGGCCTCTTCAGTTGAGAGTTCTTCACATAACCATCTATTATTCTCCTACAATATACTTCATCTTTACACTTTGTACTACCTAGCTGAGACTATAGTGTCTCTTACAAGCTTAGCAATATACAGTACGAGACAGGAGTCTGTATACTCAGCTGTCATTATTCGTACAAACATAGAGAAGTATGATCGCTATTTAGAATAGTGGTTACCTGCTGCAAGTATTGCCCGAAGGGAAGAGGATTGTAATATTATTCCTTATCTAGTGCATATGCATATTATGCATTATGTATTATTATCTGGCTATTCGAACTAATCACTTGATAGTTCATGATAAAAGACTATTGGTATATTGGCATTGCGACTGCATATATGAACTTAGTCTATTAGGAAGACAAGATCAAAGACTATCTACTAGTGGAGTGGGAATACCCTCAGATGAAATAGATATCGGGAGTTCTCTAAGTTCGAGTGGGGCAATTATTTAGGGTCAAACTGTATTCGCACTTTCTTTGACGAAGCTGAAATCTTAGAAAGATACATGATTGTTAGGAAACAGGAAGTAGGAAGGATTTAGTACAAGTAGTAAGGGCTATTTCCCAGAGTTTGAGAAAATCAAGCAAAGGAGAAGAGACCTTAACAATATAACAAGTTATTGAGTTTAGAATTCAAGAACTTTTATTTTATTACTTTAACTTTACCGAACCATCATTACTCGAGCCTTCCTGACTTCTCTCTGTTATCTCGAATACTCTACGGCCTAGTTTTCTCTATTTCTTTAAGTCTGTTACCCCGTAACAACAATATAGTTAGTTGTTTGGTACAAATATAGGAAATATGATAATAAATACACAAACCTAGATAGTACCAGATACTAGTTTGTTTTCTTGGCAAATCTTGGCAAATCTTGGCAAAATACCGTTGGGTGTATAGTGAATATCTTAGCAAAATACCTGTACCATTAGCTATATACTAGTAGTAAAAAATATAAGAAAAAAGATAATCAATATACATACCCAGATGGTAACAGAAAGAGGTTTTATTCTTGGTAAATCTTAGCAAAATTCCGCTACCTGAACCATTAATACAATGAGAATAATTCCAGCTCCCGGAATTTGAAAAACATACTGTACCATTGTACTAGTAGTTGCTACTCTAAGTGAGACAAAGGCTTTGTTCTGAGAACCTAGGGCTTAACCCTAATTTTTTACAAAACGTTGCTTCGCGTTACCCCTCTTAGGTGAGCCACACCTTTGAGTATGATAGTAACTAAGGGGAAGCAAGTAATAAGATAAAATGGGCTGGAATAATAAAAGATAAAGGAATTAAAGCTAAATAAGGTTCACGTAACGCAATCACCTATTTTCGCTTTTTCACTAATCCCTTTACCGGTACGATATGTTGATGGTTGCTTGAGGGTCATGATGGCTGTACGCGATCAACACCTAATTCCTCCTAGCTACCCGGCCTTTGTTTCCGCCAGTACCTCGCTTAAGTTTTTTTGCCCTCGATGTCTACCTGACCCGCCGTACAGTGCCGTTGGAAAAGTTCGGGGACAAACCCCAAAACACACCAAATATGCCACATTTCAAGATGCCCCAGCAGTAGAATGCCTAATAGCACCACTATTTCTGAAGTTTTAAAAATCAGGTACTATCTTGAATTCAATATACTGAGATGGTAGAGCTGCTAGATAGTTTCAAGCCTAGTTGACACTTCCTGAAGTAGTGGTAGTCAGTGATCTGGGTTTGATGTACTTGGTGATTCAATATGTAATCGGACTACTTTATACAGTGCGGTGCCAAAACAAT
Organism: Tuber borchii; assembly: GCA_003070745.1. Taxonomy (NCBI): domain Eukaryota; kingdom Fungi; phylum Ascomycota; class Pezizomycetes; order Pezizales; family Tuberaceae; genus Tuber; species Tuber borchii. Next base: position 9,160 of record NESQ01000466.1, read on the forward strand.
CTCAACACCTTTTGATTTGTAAAGTATACAGTGGGTGTCTTAGCATTAATTTCCTACCACAAGGCAGAACATACCACATAGCTCCTCCTCAAGGTTTACAAAAAATATGTAATTTTTTTCGATGGCACTCTTAACACAACCTATGATGTTGGTAAAATTAGAGGCTCTCATTATGTGAAATGGCCTTGTTCTGGTGTGCTGAAAAGTGGCACTTCGGGTGTGTTTTGGCATTTGTCCCTGAACTTTTCTAACGGCACTGTACATGGATGATATGCCTTCTCAAGTATAGCATAACGATGATTCCAATGGCCGTGAACATCTTGGAGGGTTCAAGTGGAAATGAATGCCATAAGTTGCCAACTTAGTAATAACATTATTATATCGATCTATCACTCGCCTGGTTTTGGACCGAGTTATCAGATCGGACACGCTTTATCCCTTAAACCGCCGCGACCCTTCAATCCAGTTTACAATCTAGAATACTGCCCCATTCGAGTTATAGTGACTAGATCTATTACTCGAGCATAGTCTAGCAATCCTGCTTTAAGTCATTTCTGTCACATTCATGATGGGCAGTATAGATTTTGCAGCATTCTGGGCACTACTACTGTACCAAGTCCTAGAGTCTTTTCTATCCTGATTACTACTCCATAATGGGCTCAGTGCCATAAAGCCTGTGTTACGGATAGATTTTCTTTGGTGCTGAAACAAAACCCTAACCCTAGCCTATTGAGTTTACTCGTGGTAAATGTAACGAATCACAGGCGTCGGAATGAATATATGATGAGGCATATAGCACCTCACATACCGTTCAGCGTGTGCATGATCCTGAGAAAAAAACAACAGCTCAATTTGATCCAGCTACTAGAGGGGAGGCTAGTAAGAATCGGAAAACTATTTCTACCGATCCCATACAAATCGCTGTGCCTATTTCGATGAACCCTCCGAGTACACTCAGTCCCCCACCCCATCCCATCACATAAGACCAAACGTAAAAAAAATACACCAATGGCGTCCACCAAATGCCCCAAAACATCCTAACCAAAGCCCAAATGGATAAAGAACGTTTAGGCAGCCGGAGCAGCCGGAGTAGCCACGCTCTTGTTAGCGGTGCTATTCTTAGCAGCCTCTGCCTTCCTGCTGAGAGTAGCTAACACGTTCTCGGGAACTACACCAACACGCTGTTTGCTCAGAAGGTCAACCAACAAGGTGTTGGGACGTCCGCTCCTGGAAGGCTCGAAACGAGCTTGTTCAGCCTTGTAATCGGCAACCTGCTGGAGGTAAGAGTCAAAGAGGAAGCTAGAGTCCAATGGACCGCCCTTAGCCTCGGGGTGGAATTGAGTGGACATAATGGGGCGGGAGGTATGGATCATGCCCTCATTGGATCCGTCATTCAAGTTGACAAAGTATTCCTTCCAGTCGGAGGAGGGGAGAGTCTTAATATCAACTGCATAACCGTGATTCTGTGAGGTGATGTGGCACCTTCCTGTAGAGAGATCCAAGGCAGGAATGTTGTGTGCACGATTGCCGTACTTCAACTTAATGGTTTTGGCACCAGCGGCTAGGGCTAGCAGCTGATGCCCAAGGCAGATACCCATGATAGGGCCATTGTACTTCTCCATCAACTTGCCAAGATGGTAGACGGTTTTCTGGCAATGGGTTGGGTCACCGGGTCCATTGGAACTAATGTCTTATCAGCGATTGATTCTAGAGGAAACAAGAAAGAGGGGAAACAAACATGAAAACACCGTCAAAGTGGTGAGCGTATTTGTGAATGGGATAATCCCATGGGAAGCAAGTAACACTTGCACCCCTGCCAACCATACTCCTCAAGATATTCTCCTTAACACCGCAGTCGATAACAGCAACGTGCAAGTCGCCACTACTGCTCGAAACATGGAACGGAGCCTTGGTAGACACCTTCTCAACCAAATTGATCTGTTCGGGGTCGGTAAAAGCCTCGTCCTGGTCGGCGTCGTACTCCTCGCCAATGGTGATTCTGGCCAATGAGGAACCCTGCTCTCGGAGGTAGGTAACAATTGCTCTAGTATCAACGCCGGAGATAGCGGGAACACCCTCACGGGCACACCAATCGCCCAACGACTCAACAGCAGTCCAATGCGAGTACTTGAGCGCGGCATCGGCAACCACAATTCCGATAGCCTGAATGTTGGGGGATTCAAAATACTTCAATAACCCGTGCTCATCCCTAGCGGCGGAAGGAACGCCGTAGTTTCCGATAAGCGGTTGGGTGAAGACAAGAATCTGCCCACGATAGGATGGGTCCGTCATGGATTCGGGGTATCCGACCAGAGCGGTGGAGAAGACGGCTTCCCCGGAGGTGTTGGAGCGAGCTCCGAACGACTTTCCATGAAAGATAGGACCGTTCTACAACTCATTAGAATCAAATTGCTCACGTAGATGGCGGGGAAGATGGTAATACCCTAATAGTAAAGGTTGCGCGATCATGACTGACTGGAGTGCTCCTTTCCCTAGTGGGTTGCGGCATCTGTCTACCGGTACTACCGGTGATGGTAGCCAGACCCCTCACATTGCCGAAGCCAAGACGGCCGACGGCGGTAGGGTTAAGAGAAGGCTTGAAGCCTTTTGTCATGATCTGGCGAGCAAACATTGTCTGGAAAAGATTGATGTTCGAGTAGGGTCTAAATGTAATCGATTTGATATCCGGTGGCAGATGATACCGGTTTAGTATGACGAATTTTTCCAGACGTGATCTATCACCAATGTTAGGATCAACTCATAGTAGTATAAACCCTCTTTCCCTCCCCCCGCTCCCATTCCTAGATCAAACTTGGGGTCAGCAAGCACGCCGCGTACCTGAGATGTAGTCCTATAAAAACCAGTCAGTCAGCCGGTCAATTGAGGGTTCGACGCAACGACGCGGAAGTGAAAAAAGAATGAAGAGAATCAATTCTGAAAGAACAAAAAAGATCCAACGAGTGACAAAACCAAGAAAGCGAGATAACCTCCATCTGGAAGTCAAGAGAGGTGGGGCAAGAAAAGGCCTAGCGTGCAAACAAGCGCAAACAAAACCAACTCAAGCTAAACCAACGAGAAAAACATCATGGTGAAGCGGGGAGCAGATGAATGACCGAACAGGAAAAAAGGAGAACAAGAAAAGACATACCTGTGAAGTGAATTCGGAAGGAAACAATCGCATACGGGCAACTTTTCTATGCCTTGGACAAGCGAGAAAAGTCCCTTTTTCGATAAAAAGGGAATTGTCAAGGCCTAAAGGCTTAAAAAGGGGGTGTTTATGGAAAAGGGGAGGTTATGAAGCAACAAACAAAATCTTTTGCCGTTCAGTTTTTCGTTGTGCAGTGGGGAGAAAAAGAGAGAAAGAGGGGTGGTGGTTGAAGGGAAGTGGGGGGATTTTATCTTTGCTCCCTGCCGATAGACTGCCGATAGTCCATTACCGAAAAATTGGCACACAGGGAAGGGGGCAAATGGTGGGATAGTTGATATCAGTAGTAGTGGCGAGGGTTAGTAGTGTGATAGATAGTTTTTTCTTTCTAATTTAGCAATGTCTAACTGCACGATGGCCGTTACGGTAGGTAGTGAGTGAGTGGCATGCCGGAGAAGAAGCAATTATCCTTTTCAATTGACAATTTGTATTATATCGCCTAATGTTTTTATAACTATGCATCAATTCCTCATCCCGACATCATTATCATCACTCACTACCACTGCCAACCAGCACATCTGTCTGTCCCACAACAGATATGGTAGAGATCTGTTGTCGCGAGTGGTACTCGCAGAAAGCTGAACTCGACCGCGGATACCCACAAATTCCTTTCTTTATCTATGATAAATTTACAAGTAGTATGGCACAATCTTCAAGACAAAACCCCAAACCAATATCCAGCATATCTAACATACCTAAGACACTGACTGATCAAGCATGATACCGCCCAACACCGGCATATTAAAGTTCCATAGTCAGAGCTCAAACCAAGGACCCCGACCCAATAGGAGGAAAAAAAAAAAAACAGGAAAAAGAAAAGAAAAGAAGAGCTCCTTCCTCTAGATTCATTGTTCATTGCCATCCCTGCACGCATATCATCTTGGCAAACGCAAGAGGTCACGGAGCCTACCGTACACATAATACAAAACGTATCCCGCGGCACGATGCAGAATTCAGGATCACGGCAAATGGGGACTGTTCATTTACACCTTTATTCCGCAGCTCCACTCAGCTGCACCCCGAGTTTTTCGGATCACTTTTTCCCCCTGTGAGCACCTGCGGCGGCTAAACCTCCGGGGCTTTTGGGGTAGATCTACACACTATAAGTACATATGCAAGGAGTGTAAAGATAACTCTATTCCATAAACATGCAAATGGGTAACTTATATTCTCCCAGAGTCCAATATCTCCTCCTTACACCTTCCCAGTCCTGTTCCTTCTGCCCTTCACCCTCGCCCAGTTCGAAGGTCTCCCACGTAGTCTCGAGCCCAGCGTCAAACAGGTCCATTTCCACAACTCTGGTGTACACGTCGTGAGAAATTCTCCTGTCGGCACCGAGTCCATGGAAGAAACTGAAGCGTCCACCTTCCTGGGAAAGCAGTGCGATGACATACTCTGAGAAGAAAAGCTTCAATTGGGAGTAGTCCTCTGCAAAAGTGTCGAAGTAGATGGCGTCGATGGTCTCTCCCGTTCGAATTAATGGGTCAAGGACCTGTTTTGGAGTGTCAATGACCGACCGAGTAAGATATCGGGGGAGGGTACGGGGGGCCTGTGTTTGCCCAGGGAAACCAACATCTTGCCATCGACCTTCTAGAATCTCTACTCCGGGCTTCTTGTCCCAACCTTCCTCCTTCATCTTCTTGAGGACGTCTTTATGGGGCTCCACAATTATGTGCCTGGTGACGTTTTTCTCCTGGACTAATGTGTCGAATATGCCCATTCCGAAGCCAATATTCATGATACTTCTTCCTGGCTTTTCACCGGGGAGTAATGCCTCGACACTCCGTTCCATGATATTTCTTTCCCACTCCATCATTACACCGTTGTTATCTGAGTCGAGAAGTTTGTCCTCGTGATATTTCAGTTCCGACTTTAGGTAGTTTTCAGAGTTAACATCTTTCTCCTCCGCTACTGCTCCTACCGCAGCCTCAATGCCATTTCCTTCCTTCTCTACCCATTCCTCATCACCCTCATCATCATCATCCTCATCATCATCAATCTCCTCCCACCCCCCCAATCTCGCCAGTACCAATTCAGCCCTTACGCCCGCCTCAACCATAACCTCATATAGCCCCTTTAGCCCAAGCCTATATGCAATACACCCTGGCGTCTCCCCACCCCCATCCAAGTCATTCCAAATAGCTCCATTCTGCAAAAGCAGCTTAAGCGTATCCTCTGCGGCCCTCAATTTCTTGGGGGGATCGTCTTTGTTGCAGCCCGCGATCGCCACGTGTAGGGGTGTCCGCTTGCTGTCCGGATCCTGCACATTTGGGGATGAGGTTTTTAACAGGGAGGTTAGGACAGATGTGTTGTGGTCTGCCGAGGCAAGGAGGAGCATGGTTGTGTTTAAGTCTGTGGGCGCTGGGGTTGATATTGTTGTCGCCATTGTGCGGGTGGGCGCGCGATAAGGCGTCGGCGTTCTTGTAGCAGTATGTGAAAAGGTTTGTCGGGGGTGTTTGTTTTGGCGGTTTCTTTTTACTATTATTGTTACTACTGGTATGGTGGGGCATAGAAAGTTTTGGTGGGGTAGTGATTAGTTTGCTAGGTAACTAGTAATGGTTACCCGGACAGCATAGCATTTCGCGGTTATCTATGATGGTGGGCTGTTTGAGGCTCAACTCTCACACTTTATTTTGTTACTATCTGAAAGTCTGCCTTAAACTGTAGCTTTGCCCGCACGATGACTGATCCAAGCGATAAAGTCCCCTATGGTACGCTCACAGATATCGAGTTACCTCTCGTAAAGTAAGACAAAGTACAATGCTTTCCCGCTTCTCCCACAACCTTTCCCATGTATGAATGCCTTTTTGTACCCCTCAAATAGAACTCCTTTTCCCCGGTATCCGATATCCCATCACACCGCTGAAATAAAGTCCGGAAAAAAAGGAATTTTTAGACTATTAAATTACCGTACTTATTACTCTTTCATAGTCCCTCTCTTATCCGCCTTTCCTCTCTCCCGAGAGAGGCGTAGCAGCCCTCCGCTGCGTCTCTAGCTTACGGCGTTCCCCCTCGAGCTTTTAGAGTCAGATCCGACCTCAACATATAAAATGGCCCAAGCTTCAAACACATACCACTTTCTTAACATGAATCAAGGCATTTTGATTCTTCGATCTAACACGATCCACAGTGTATGGCTCATCGATAATAACTTCGTTGAGCACGATGATTTGTTTATCGTGCCACCTGCACTTCATTCTGTACCATAACATTAGAAGGTTAACACAATTTCACCAACGGCGCGGCAGCGCTGGAGAGCGAGGCAAGGGTACATACGTTCTAGACAACGCATCGTAAATATCTTGTGCTTCCTTAGTAACATCGACTCCCTTGTTTGCAATTCTCTCAGCTTCTGCTCTGGCTGCGTCCTTTTCTCTAGCAGCTACTGCCGCAATATCGACGGTTCCAATTTTGGGCTCAGCGTTAGTGAACGGTTGTGCAACCGAGCGCTGCTTTGGCGCCGAAAGAACCGTAACTTCCTTGAGGAAAGAGATTTTGAGAATACGATAGTCCTGAGGAGAGTATGATTGTGCAACGTTCGCATTTTCGCTCACCGGGGTAGGGGGAGGATGAGCTGGCGACTGTATTAATGCAAGAGTTGAGGTCAAGGGATCGTAAGAGTAAATAGTCCCTTCGTAGGTATCATCGATGATCGTAACAACACGAATGCTTTGGTATGGTTTGTTAGTTAGGTACAAAGGACGGAAAGGTCGACAAGTTACCGAAGACCGACAACCCAATCCAAGGCCGCGAGATTCCCTCCTGGGCCTCCAGTGTAATTAGCATTGTTTCCAGAGGCGTTGTTACGATCCCCTCCCCCTCCTCCCCTTCCTCCAGTTGATTGGCGCCGATTATCCATGCCCGCAGTTGAAATGGTGGTGATTATGGTAGGTGCCTTGGATTAAATGTGTTACGAGTTGTCCGCGCTGTAGCAACCGAAGCTCTACTCCCCTTTGTAGAAGTTAGGGAGTTAGGGTTCCCTTGGGCCGTTCTAAGAATCGGACGGAATGACGATGGTATCCCGTGGAACTCGTCGGGTTCGCTCCAGGGATACAGAAAGTATGGCGATGATGAGAATAAGGTTGCGTGCGTGTGTAATCGCCCTAATTAAGTTCAACAAGGAAAAGGGAAGAAAGAAAGCGAGAGACGTTGAAAAAGGAGCGACAGCCAGCAGTTGCACGGATCAACACAGGATTGAAGCTGCACGCAGCAGCAGCAGCAGCAACCACCCCTTAAACCTAAGAATAATAAAAGAGTGCTCTCAAATAGAAAAAAATTGGGAAGAAACGACCAACTCCAACAGATTGAGAAGAGGAACAAAAAATTAGGGCAAGAAAGAGAGAGGGTGAAGAAAATTAAAGGCGGACAGCGCCACAGAGTGCCGCACAGTGCAAAAACCACCAATTAGACTAGAAGAAGGAGAGAAAGGGGGGCAAAGGGAAGGTAAATGGGGAACGATAAAGGGATCAAACGTTAAGGAAGAGGGGGAGGGGGAGGAAGGGAAGAAGGAGTAAGGAAAAGGAAGCTCGCTTAGTGTGGGAGACAAAGATTGGGGGAGGAAGAAGCAGGAGAAGAAGAAGTTGGCTTCGGTGCTGCTTCTCTACTGATGTCTTTCTGCAGGGGAGGAATGTCGTACCGTGATTTGGGTCCCGGTGCTGGATGAACTACTCGAGTACATCAGTATGGTGGTATGGTGGCGTGCACTACAACATGATGGGCCCGTTCGTTCCAGTTCCATAGCGTGAGCATCCCTTCCCATGTATTATTACCCTTCCCTTCCCCAGCCCGAACGGTGTTGTTGTAGGGTGTGAAACCCTCTCCAGCAACCAAGACCTCCCAGCTTCCGCCCTGTGATCTATACTGTGCTTGAGTACAACACACTTCACACCTTGAGCACAGTAGCCAGTATCAGATGCACGGTACAGTACCGGTACTACACAGTGCATGCGCCTTAGCACCACAATCGAGTTGGTAAAGAGACTTGGTCCCATAGAGAACACTTGGTTTTGCTAAAGAAATATCTTCTTGTATCATCTTTTGGGCCAGAGCCTCCCTATCCCACCATATCCCGCCGTATCCCGCCGTATCGGAAGCTATGGTTGGTTATCGGTCAATTGGAGTCGGCCATTCACCCTCAGTGACCAATGCAAACCCCGTGCTTTTTGAGGTGCAGACTCGATAACGAACCTCCTAGCCTCCTTAGATCTTATCAGATCCCCCCCCCCCGTAAATTGTGGTCTCTATCGTACATGTCCCCCTCAAGAAGTACTAGTACCTGAACATTTGGACAGAAAACAGGGATAATACAGGGATATTTCAGGGATATTTCAGAAGTAATACACCTCTTCGAGGTCTGTGAACACTGTTTAACAGGGGCAATTTTGGTGAGAATTCCCTAAAATGGCGTTTACCCACCCCAATGTTCAGGTACTTCTCGCTGGGTACTTGTAGTACCGGCACCAGCTGCCGCTCTCAAATGGCGTCCGCCAAGTGCCATGTCTCTAAGACACTGCTAATAACCCCACATCAGAATATTTGGGTAAGGCTGGGCGTTCCCCTTCTTACAGCAGTCCTTCACCTTGGTTAAGCTGTTCATTAGAACTTGTGGGAGCAATTCTGCGGGTGCTTTTACGCATTTTAAAGGAGTCACGGCATGGAAACAGACAGTGCGTCTTTCCTAAAACGACACCTTGCATGACCTATTAAGAACCCATTTCCGGCACCGGTACTGCACTGCATTAGTAGAACCCCAATGTCTAACAACTACTAATGCCCAACACTATCCTGCCAACAAGCATTCTCATATTCTCACTCGTTTTTTGGATAAACTGCAGTAATTTTAGTGTTCCCAATATAAATGGGCTCTTGATATTTGCTTTCCATCGAACCAAGGCAAACTATATGATGCGGGGGATAATGGTAATAATCACCATATAAGACTAATTTCTCAAAGTTTAACGCGTACAGGTCTGCCAGGGGCTATCCACCTCTAATATCCTTTAGCACATCTACTGCCCTTAGTCGTGTCATTCTCTCCCATCCGAGAAGGTTCATTACGAATGTGCCCCTTCCAGTTGTCATGCTCCTTAAATGCTTCAAGTAGCCCACCATCTCTTTCAGTGGTACTGTCGCCACAACCGACCGCTTCCCTCTTACTCCTCCGTCATTGTCATCCACCTTTCCAGCTTGGCCAGGTGCGTACACTTTTGAAGTATCCAGCCTCTCAACTCCTCCTTCATCTCCACCACCAAGCTCCAAGACATGCCCTCCCCTCGCAGAAGAAAGATCACCAACTACCTTTCCAAGGTCCTTCTCGTCGACTGTCACGATGACGTTCATCATTGGTTCCATCAAAATACCTTCCTCGTTTGATGCGATCGCCTCTTTTAACGCCATTGTGACTGCTAAGCGCGCCGCGGATGAGTACGCCGCTAGAGTACTTTCAGTTCCGAAGTAATCTTTGGAAGGATCTATCGTGATCTTAATTGAGCTATTCCGCACTGGGAATCCGAGATAAGGCCCTCTTCCAAGCGCCGCTATCGCTCCAGAAATGAGAGAACCTTTAAGCTCTTCGGTATCGATTGATTTTGGTAATTTCGTGTGTTCCACTTCGGCTTCGTCCATGGTTAGTGTATGATTAGGCGCAATAATATCAGCAGATATAAGGTTTCCATCAACTACCGTCTCATCAGGGGTTCCTGGGTCTAGAATTGGGGGCTCGTCCAGGCCAATTACAGAAACATGGCATCCTGCCTTGGAAAGCTTTCCAGCGATCTCTTTTTCGAAGGCTGTACGGAGTTCGTATCCTGAGGTCGAGGGTATCGTTTCACGGTAGGAGATGAGGATGCGCCCCATTTCTGCCTTAGCCTTGAGCTCACCAACCAGTCGATCTCTTGCAATTTCGAGGTGCAGCTCTCCCATCCCAGAAATAAGCATTTGTCCAGAGTCTTCATCGATATTTATATGCAGACTAGGGTCCTCACGAAGAAGCATAGATAATGCGTCCTCAAGTGGTTTTTGCTCAGAAAGGGAGTTTGGCTCGATGCTTGCAAAGAATACTGGCGGAGGAACTTCGATTGGGCGAAGCTGAACAGTCCCGAAGGAATCAGAGGCTTTCTGATGGTGCTTATTACCTTTACCAAAGTGATGCTGGTGGTCTGATATCAACGTATCGCCGGTCCGAGCATTCTTAAGGCCTATAATCACCCCGATATGTCCGGCAGGAATAGATTGAATGTCGATTGCATCGTCTGCGTACATTTTCAGAAGCCTATGTACTCGTTCCTTGACACCAAGAGTGGTATTATAAAGGTGATGTGCGCGAACAAGGGTTCCAGAATAGACTCTGACAAATACCATCGCCCCCCGTTTTGGATCGTTGATGACTTTAAAAGCTAAGGCACACAGTCTATCTTCAGATGCATTCAGAACCCCCCTAGCCTTCCCATGATTATAAGAAATCTCGGTTTCTGGCTTGTCAAGTGGAGAAGGAAGATAATCAATCACAGCATCTAGCAGCGGTTGCACGCCGATATTCCTGAAACTGGCTCCACACAATACGGGAACCACTTCGCTTGAACCCCTAAGTGTCTGTTTCCGCAAGGATTTCTTGATGGCGCCGGGGGAAATGGCGTGATGGTCACCAATATCCAGAAAGACTTCTACTAGTTCCTCGTCATGCTCTGACAATAGCTCGACTAGCGCGGCTCTTGCTGTCAAAGCCTCAGAATATAAGTCTGGCCTATTCCCCTTGAGCCAGGTGTAGTCGTACATGTCAATCTTTTGACCGTCGCCTTCCAAGCCCCATATAAAGACTCGCTTCTCCACAATGTCCACCACCCCCCGAAATATATCGTCACCCTTTGTATCTTGTTCATATATAGGCAATTGTAAGACTGCTGGCCATGCGTTCAATTTTGAGGCAATTTCTTTAACAGTGGGGCCAAACTTTGCGCCTACTCTATCAAGTTTATTCACAAAGATAAGCCTCGGGATGCCATACTTTTCTGCTTGACGCCAGACCTTCTCTGTCTGTGCCTCGACGCCAGCGACACCGTCTAGGATAGTCACAGCACCATCTAGAACACGGATTGAGCGCTCAACTTCAAAGGTAAAGTCTGCGTGCCCCGGGGTGTCGATCAAGTTGATCGTATATGATTGAGATCCTGGTGTGGAAGGTGTCCAATTGAAAGTAATTGCAGCGGAAGTAATAGTTATTCCACGGGAACGTTCGGCGGGAAGATAGTCCATGACCGTGGAACCCTCATCAACTTCTACATGCAATTAGTTCCACTACATTCACACTTGGATGTTCCTCTCGCTTCGTACCCCCGATCCGGCGAGTAAATCCGCTATAGTAGAGCATACGCTCGGTGGTGGTTGTTTTGCCCTAAGTTTTATTTCATTTAGCCCACAATTACCATAGCGGATAAGGGAGGGATACATACAGCATCTATATGCGCAATGATCCCAATATTTCTAGTCTGTGCCAGATCTACTGGAGCATTGGCACCAGTGGCTGATGGAGTAGCATAAAATCTTTTCGGGCTATTTTGCAATGACAATATTGTCCTTCCTAGAGATGGTGTAGTCTTAGGAAGGGGAAGGTATCTCCAGTAAATAGCAGAGGCTGTTCGGGCTGGGAGGAGCATCTCAATTGGTTGGATGTCTGTTTCGTTAGGGGGTGAATCGCGAAGAGGAATTTGCACTGCGGGATTACATCATGCCACTTTTTGAGGCTCTGGGCGGGGAACTGCACTTTAGATAAGCTCTGCTTCTTGCCTTTGTTTTTATTGCAATTAACTTTGACCTGGTTTGGGGCTCTGGGTCCCTGGAGATGGTTCCACAGCACAAATGCTTGCATGTTAGGGTATCACACCGGTCGCTATTTCAAAAATTAATGATTGGAGGTATCGTAGGATAAATGATAAAACGAGTGGAACGGGGCTGATTAAATTTTTCTATTGTGGTGGGAAGATACCGGTATGATACATTAAGGGAACGTGCTGAACCGTGCGTGCAGCCACGCGTGCTTTTCAGCATGGAAGAGGCATGGTTCTAAGAACGTCGCCCGCCCCACCAATAATACTCTAGTACATTCCCGACTCAACGACAACAGCTCTTTAACTCAAAGACCTTCATCGCCGCCCTCCAACAACACCACCGGGCAATGGATTATTCCTCAGGTTTTGGCTCAGAGCCAAGTCTTTTTGGTGATCCTACCGAGCAACCTTTTGCCCAACACCGCCCCCCGCAAACTCAATCTGAGTCCTCTACAACTCTCATCGGTGATGATCCTCTCGGGAGTCCTGGATTTTCCACACCTTATTCTCCTCATATCCGCCAGCCAAGTTCCGACGACCTGGACCACTCAGGATTCGCTAGCCAAACACCGATTACACCCGGATTTCAGGATGATGGTGGATTTAGAAGTCCGGGATATGCTGGCGACGATAGTCCTGCTGAGAGTCCTAAATCACTAGCTCACCCGGATCAGCAGCAACACCAACAAGAGCAACAAGGCGGGGAACACAATCAGAAACCTGAAATTAGAGGCCAGGGGAGCTTCCGGGGGCAGCAACAGAGGCAAGTTGTACAATATAAGCTACAGGCCAAGATAGTAGCTCTTGAGAGGACAGGAAGGAAAGATCCTATTCTAAGATTTGATGTGCAGGTATGTTTACTCAATTTATCCGTAAAAAAAGTGGTTCTGACAGCTAGGGTAGACAAACCTACCCAAATTCCGCGCTACGCAATTTCGTGATGTTCGGCGTACACATCCGGAGTTCCAGAAGCTCGCAAATCATCTCTTGTCTAGTAACCCTGAATGTTTTGTGCCTGCTGTTCCACCGCAGTCTACTTCGGCAGGTGTTGGGACGGACGAGGATGAATCCCGTGTCCGTGCGAGTATGCAACGGTGGCTTAACACCGTGTGCTCAAACGAGGTTCTTATGCGTGATGAGGAGATGGTTTTCTTTGTCGAGAGTGATTTTGGATATAGTCCTGTGATTAGGAGAAAGCAGCCTGCGACTGGTGTTCGACGGAGAGTTATCAAGCAATTTGCTCCGCCGCCGGATGACACTCCGGAATTAGAGACGACGAGACCTGTCGTTAAGGCGTTCTATCTGGGCACTATGGAGACTGGACAGAAGGTTGACCGTATGGTTAAGAGCCGGAGAGGTATATTACAATTATTGCCGGCAGTTACAGGTACACGTGATTGACAATCTTTAGGTGTTGGTCTTGCCGAATCAGATTTTGGTGCCCGCTTGTTGGCAATTTCACAAGGTGAAGCGCACCAGGGCATGGCAAATGCCTTCCGCAAACTCGGCAAGATTATCCAATCGGTAGGAGATTTTCACGCGGCGCAAGCCACTTCTGAAGCCACAACCTTAGGCGATCCCTTCACATATCACTCTGGAGATGCGTTCATCGTTAAAGAAACACTTACAAACCGCCAAATCCTCATGCGAGAGCTCGAGTCTGCGAGAAAGGACACTCGCAGCAAATTTCAAACAATGGAGTTGCTCAAAGGCAAGGGCGCAATTAAGCGTGACAAAGTTGACGAAGCGTTAGCAGCGCTCGAAGAAGCGAAAAGCAACGAAACCCATCTAGCCCAGAAAGTAAAAAGAGTAACAGAGAACCTCGTCCGGGAACGTAGGAAATGGTTCTCTAGAACGAGCAAAGACCTCCGAAGCTCGATCCGCGATTACTGCCTTCGCCAGATCGAAGCGGAGCGTAGAACGCTCGCCACCCTCGAATCTGTCCGGCCAGATGTCAGGGCCATCGATCAGTCCGGCGGACTTAGTAGGCTAGGTCGTGATGCGCCCCCGGCCAGTCGGAGAGCGAGCTTAGCGACGAGCCAAGGGCCTCGGGGGATGCTTGGAGTGGTGTGCAGAGGGTCGCTGGCGTGAATCGGGGGGTGGAAGTCTTAAACGGGGGCGCGGCGATTACAGCCCCAGTTCCCGGCGCTATAAAAGAAGAGGAGGAGGGAATGGGTGATGAGGATAGGTTAGATGCGAAGAATGCTGCGAGCAGACTTGCTGGGAGTACCTTTTAAACTCACTCTCTCTCAACGGATTCCCAGATGCTGTTGTTCTACTCTCCTTTAATAGCCTCATGTTGTATTCGGCAAATTGTGCTGCTGTTGCTCCATCCACCCATACATTATTTAGCGATGTCTTCCTTTTTCCTTTTCTTCCTTGTTGACAAAAAAAGGCTAGTTTATTGCATTGGCCGTTCTCCCATTATACCATGTCCTGTCCCAACACTGATTTCCTCGTGAAATTCAGATTTAAGATAGTTAGATTGTCCAACACTCACGTACGAGTATCTTAAGGTCTGTAACGATGGCATAGCTTGGTAGCTTCTGCTCAACTGTACTCTCCTCTCTAGCACTGAAAAATATCAATCTTCCCTCCCTGCCTCCTCTCATCCCTCCATCCAACTCTCCACCAGTATTCTCCCACCCCGCCTTCCCGCGACGTTTACCACCGTAGGAGCTAGAATAACCGGATCTTGTGCGACTGGTATACCAGAACATTAGAGCCACCCCACTTGGTAAGCTCTAATGTTCCCTTCTTTTTTTTTTCCTTTGCTCCGCCCAGGAGAGTAAGTGTTTTTAGCCTTTCCAGCCCCATTTCTATAATACTCGCAGAGGAGGAAAGAAATTCCGGACCACCCAACAGCACATGGACGAGTATATATAACTAATCTGTTAATTCACCATAATATTACACTATGAGAAATTCACCACCTGATCCCTTCACTTTGCAAAAAACATCCTACGATACTATAGTGTACCTTTGCGTAATTGAGAGATGGGTGGTCTAGGTAGTCTACCGTAGTGCTTTCCCCGTTATTTAAGAGAAAGGTGAAAACACCTCCGAGGGAGAAGAGAAAGTGGCATCGTGGGATTTTTCTTCGAGCTAGATGGAAGAAGAAACCATCCTTTCAGTTTTCATCATACTTCACTTTGTTTTCGTACATAACTTCAATCTATTACGGCTACCATATCAAGCCATTCATCCTTCAACTTCAATCAATCATAACCCTTTGCTTTCTTTTCTTTTCTTTTCTTTTCTTTTTCTCCTGCAAGCTACTTGTCCCAGGCAAGAAGTATCCGGAAAACAGGGGTTCGCAAGACATATGGCAAAAAATCCGTGCGCATCACAAATTCACCACTCGTATTTCCGGATACTTCTTGCCTGGGACAAGTACCCTCACCGGACGGACCCACTGCGGCTGTCAAGATTGCCGGCACCCGCAAAAAAAAAACCCTTGCCACAGGAAAATTTCTCATTTCCATTCAATCCAAGCTTAGCCGTCCGTCAGTCAGTCCGAGTGAGGTAGGATGTTCGCGTGGCTGGGCTGGCTGGCTTGTTTTGTGTGGCCCCTGCTTCTACTCTTATGCAGTGCCACGTTTAATAATAGAGTACCAGTACCAGTTACAATTGTACCGGTTACCGGTGTCTGAGTCAATGATCCTTACCGGTAAAACCCCGCGCACACACGCATCACCCCACCATTACGATTACGATACGGCGCACGATTAGGTTGCGTCAAGAGAACTTATTGTCTGAGAGATCCCTGTACAGTACTTGTAATTTCATCGTGTATTCGGAATTGGTGACAAGTAGGAACACCCAGTCCCAGAAGAGAATTCTGAAAGGGTGGCAAAGACTACAGTAGGCTCTTCCGAATACACGATGAGAACATAGACAGGTACTGTAATTAGACTACCGGTATGATAGTCGTGATTGGACGGCGCTTGGGGCGCGCGGTTCCTCTTGCATACTGTACCGTACTGGAGACTACTATCAAAAATTTAGCCCGTTACTTGTACTAGTACTTTGTTTGCTTAATTAACTAAAGTCTTAGAATAAGTTAGTGCTATGGTCATGTTTATAAACGCCGTTTGATTGGGAGTACTAACTACTGTAGTACGGTAGACTACTTCTATTCTCATCGTGTATTTGGAATCTGGTTCCTACAAAAGTGCCGGAAGATGCGTCGGAGTTATGAGAAATATCGAAGATATGATGGTCTAATACAAAAAGGACAATGTAGCCGATAGTATTGGACAAAATGAGCCACCACCCGGCATTTTCACCACTACCTAAAGAACTTTCTCAAATTCAAATGTTAATATCTACCCCCTGGGCAAAAAGTATTCATGAAAATGTATGTTTTTGATTTTTTTCTCCTGGCTTTAACGATGGTGGGGGTTGGTGGGGGAGTGTTGTTATCATGGTCAAAGTTCTTGCTCTGAATTGATGTGCAGTTAATTTTGTCTACAGACAATAATGAAAATAAGAACCTTCTGTCCTTTCATATCACTCCTACCCCAAACGAAAACTTTTTTCTTTATAGGAATTAGACCCTTTTTACCTTCGTCATTGTGAATTCAGTATGATATGAGCACTCTTTCCTCCACCCTCGCCCAAGTGGTCTTTAGACTACACCCAATCAGAGATAGTTGCCGCTAGTCCCGAGCTGAATTTGCCTAGTAGACACGGTAATAACAATTACCACTAGTAGCATTTGGTCATAGTATTAGAACCTAAATCTCTAATAATACCTGATTCCGAATACGCGATGAAATTGGAAGTAGACTACCGTAAAAGAAATGCTACAGTCTACTTTAGGTTAAGGATTTGTTGCTACCGGTACTATACTGTGCTCGAGTACCTCGCTAGAGTAAAGTGCTAGTACGGTAGGATCAACTCCCCCCAAAGAATCTTTAACTTGACAGGGTTCAGCCTTTCGCAGATATCCTCTGAGTACCGTACTCGTACAATACGAGCACTTGCACTTGGGCACTTTTGGTAATATGGTCCGGTCACTGACCGGAACCAGGTGAAGCACCTTAACAGGTAGACAGATAGACGGTGCCAAGCTCCCTCTGGATGTCTAGAAGCACAGGATCTTCGCCCCAACTTGTTTGACGGGGGCGCTCTTCAGATTACGGTGTGAGTGTGCAATGTGGTTGGCCCCATCACCTTGCCTAGCATAAAAACCGGATTCTCTACCCTCAAACTCATCCTCCCCTGCTCCGCCACTGTTTTATTTTGCATCAGCGACTAGATATCCTTTGCATTGGAAGCATGTTATTCAAGCGAGTTAGAAATCCGAGAGAGTGACTGAGAAAGTGAGGACGCGCTGGAAGTGTAAATACCATAGCTTGGTAAAAACCGTTAGGGGCTAGTACGTTCAAATAAGATTTTATTTTGGCTAGGCTAACTCTTTATAGCCGGGACTAACCTTTCAGGGCGCAGGTGTGAACACAATTGCGTGTGGAATTGCCCCAGCCGCTTCTTATTTCAACGTCCCAACTTAGCGCCTGACGGTTCTCACCAGGTTGTACGGTAGATAGGCAGAGCCGCTGTTGCTATATTTGCATAGCATACTGTCAGCTGCAGACTGCAAGCATCACTCGTACTGTGCGATAGAGTAAAAAGTAATGATGGAATTAGACACTAAAGTCTGTGCTAGTCGTGGGGCTGTATGGGCCGCTGGCTTTTTCTCTACTTCTTCCCTTGAAATATCAGTTCTTGATCAGTGGAGAGGCTTAAAACCTTATACTGTTTCGACGCTCTGGTACTCGAGTATTTAGGTATAATAATGTTTTACGTGGGATGGTGTCATAGCCGCGTTAAGATTCTGTTGGAGCCCGTGCCACTACCCGTGCGAATTGCCGCCCAGCCACGAAAAGAGCCTCTCAAGATCCGGATATTTTGGTCATGATAGTCTGTTGAGTATTCAGAGATGCCGACCGCCCGTGCAAGGGGTAAAATTTGAAGGGGGAGAAAGGAGGTTTTGCACCTTGTTAAAACCCGCATCACACTTGATACTTGTCACTAAAAAATGCCAGACTGTAACACTGACTGACATTTGACCCCCTTAGAATTCCCTGGTAACGAACCAGCCTGCAATACCGGTCTCTGGGTTAATCACGGTTATACCTAGGCATATATCTACTACCGGTAGCTCTTATTCTATTCTACTTTCTCCCTCTTTGGACCCACCAGAACTCTGAGACGCTGTTAGGTAGACAGATATGGCAATCGATATGGTGCCCCAACCAACCTTTAGAGTTAAATAATCAAGGATTAGTGCGTGTGTTTGATCCTATAATAGCCACCAACGAACCTTTTTCGAGGCCAGCGATACTACAATTTAGTCCCCAACACCACCCTAGATGAATAAGCTACTTTTGCAGGTACTATTCTCAACAGCCTATCACAGCGCTTATTGATGAAAGTTAGAAGGGAAGGGAAGGCTTAGCCCCCGAGTTGAGACACACCCTCACTGCCTTACGATACTGCTTGTATGAGTACAGTGCCCAGAAAATCTTCTACTGTGCCCGATGGCCTGCGAGGGAATCATTTCTTCACCTTGATCTTCCTTTCCTTCCCCTTTCTCCTCTCAAACTTTGAGCCTTACCTCTCACCTCCCTTTTTTTTTAACCTTCGCACATCCCCTTCACCTTCATTCTTCCTTTTTATTTTCTTCTATTATCCCTGTTGGAACGCCAGCTGCCGGGAGCGAGTGGGCGAGGGAGCTACTAGTCAGTAGGAAGGAAACAACCAAGTGAGCCATGAATAATTGGATGTAATACGGGAGATAAAAAAGTCTAATACTGCGGCCTTTGACCAGTACTTCCTTATGCGATGGCGCGATACCCTTCATTGGTAACAGGTTCGCTATTATGGCTTTCAACGTTGAGCGGTCTATCGGTTTCTCAGTCGGGGTGGACGTTGGATCCCCAGAAAGACCTTTGCCAGATGGCTAATCATATGTGTTCGTGTCCTTGGTTCCAACTTTGTTCCTTGTTCCACTCTACCCTAAAACCATCATCCATTATTCACCATGACTTTTACTGACAAGTTATTTACAATTCGACAGCGACCGTGGTTAACAGTACCATATACACCATCGGAGGGATAGCATACTACTGGACTCCAAAATCTACTCCCGGTTCACAAACCTCTTCCAACAATGGTTCTGTCTATATTCTGAAAACAAGTAGTAAGCTATCTTCCCTCCTCCCTCCCCCAAACGTCTGCATCATGCCAAGATTTTATTGCTTCATGCATTGACAAACAAACTTCTGCAGATTCATTCCTACGAGCCCTCGACCTCTCGAAACCCGTCGACCTCGCAGCCAACTTCTCGGATACAGCGGAGGTAATCTCCGAGCTCCCCTTCGAGATCCCACACGTCAAGCTCGGTGCAGTCTGGGCAGACCAGAACAAAATATACTACTGGGGTGGAGAACTAGAGGTAGAACCCGTATACATGAACGGGGCGTACCAGAATAAGACAAGGGAGTGGCCAAACCCAATGAAGTACTACACTTATGACCTCAGCCAGCCGAAGGGGTCCGGGGTGTGGGAAACAGTGTCGATACCAAAGGGTGGGGAATCAGATGTGTTGACCGTTTCCCCGAGCCTGGGCTCATACACCTACTCTGCCGAGGCAAGAAAGGCATTCTACCTTGGGGGGATGTCGGTCAAGAATGAGCTGAAGAATAGGGACGGGTCGAATGGGACCAGGGCTGGGATGAAGTCGTTCTATGTGAGCTCGATGGTCGTGTACGATGCTGCCCGGAATGTATGGAATAATGAGACTGTTGCGACGGAGTTGAATGATATGGTGGATGGGGCTATGGTGTATGTTGCAGATGTTGGGGAGAAGGGTATATTGGTTAGAATCGGGGGGGTTGATACAAATGGTGACTATGTGGGTGTTCCCTTGATTACCCGTCACATGTACTCCCAGGGGAGCTGTATATGTATAACGATTGACTCGAGGGAGGAGGAGTTTCGCTAACACAGATATTTCCCTCGCACAGATCGGCTTCGACACCGTCTATGTCTACGACATCGCCGCCAACACCTGGTACCGCCAACCAACTACCTCCAAAACAAAGATCTTCCCGGACAGCCGCAGGGGGGGGTTTTGCGCCGGAGCCGTCGCAGCCCCAGACAAGACCAGCTTCACGATCTACATCTACGGGGGATATGACAGCAGCCAGAAAAAGGGCACTTGGGCCTTGACAATGCCCTACTTCCAATGGATACCCGTGGGATCCTCTGGTGAGCCAGAGCTCGGACGCTCGTCTACAACGTGCCAGACTGTCGGCGGACAACTTGCTATGGTCCGTGGTCGCGGGGATGCGATAAATCAAGGTGATACGAATGGCGGGACGTACTTCTATGACATGACGAACCTCACCTGGTCCTTTAAGTATCAGCCTTCAGAGTACCAGGTGCCGAAGACTATCTCCGATGTTATTGGTGGGAAGTAAGTTTTAATTCCCCTCCCCTCCGCTTCGTTTCCTATGCTGTGTATAATGGGAGCTAACGGTTACGGAAAGTGGGCAAGGCAGCGCCACTGCCACCGGTCCAACAGACGACAAAAGTTTCGCAGAAGGCCTGGGTAGACTCTTCACCGCCGCAGCAGCCAACGCCACTCGTTCCCCCGGCTCAGGCTCAACTGGCTCCCCCGGCCCCGGTAACAGCAAGGGCGGAAGTTCTAACTCAACTGGCGCAATTGCCGGTGGTGTCGTTGGCGGTGTCGCGGGTCTTGCGATTATCGGGGCGGGAATCTGGGTGCTTTTGCGCCGTCGTCGTAGAAGCGTGGATCTCGCTATGGAAGGCGGGGCTATGGTTGGAAGTCAGGAGAACTCACTCATGGGAACGCACAAGGGTCCACCGGCACCGAATTACCAAGAAGGTTCGCCAGCAAGGTATGAGATGGATAGCGTGCCTATACAAAGCCCGGTACATGAGCTAGATAATACGGTAGTACAAGGAGGAACACACAAATAGAAGTCTTATAAAAGGGAAGTGGCTGATTGGGAAATGAGAAGGAGAATATGCCATCAACCCAACTGCATTAGTAGGAACTATCTTGATTTATATAATGGATGTTATGTATTTAGTTTTTTTTTTTCTTCACTTTTTAGCATTCCATTTATATTCGGGCGTTGTAAATTATTTTTTCACTGAGGTCGGGCTTTTTTTTTTCTTTTTCCTTTCTGCAAAAATTCTGTCCCAAAACAACCGACTTTTCACAGGCCTAATTACCGTAAGAACTCGAATACCGGTCATTGGACCCGTGCCAGGACGTCCAAATTTCCTCCTCTACGAGTACGTAGAAAAGAGGAGCGAAAAACACATCAAAAAACCCGCTCTTCAAGACAAATAAAAAAGGAAAAACCACCAGACTTTTACTATCATAATACCATAGGAGAGGCAACTCCAACGCCCTAGCACACGATCCAATTATTCGAGTTCTTACGGTGCACCGTGCTACTCGAGTATGGCACCTTAACCTATCACACCGATAGTACCAAACTCATTTCCCCAGGGGGCATAAAACCTAAACTCATCTAAAACCTGTCAAACCGCCACCCACACACACACAACCGTTATCATACTGCATTATTATATAGTACCGTTACCGTTGCTCGGCCCTAGCCGTTATCCCCGAACCGAAGTTACAAAGTTCCGTACCCGAGCAATAAGCTTAATTGCCTAACCGTATGATAGGAGGGGGAGGAGGTGGGGGGGACTCAGCCTCAGTCTCACATCCCTAATAATAATATTACTGTATTATGATACCTGAAACAGTTGGTAGAGAATTGAGTACAGTAGAGAAGAGAGAGGGAGAAAGATTGATAGGCTATCGGCGATCTATGGAAAAGTTCCCGACGGCGCTGCTAGATGACAGCTAACTTAGACGACGACGACTAAAGTTTCCTGCGGTAAATAATAATGGATAAAGTGAAGGGATCAACTAAGTTATTCGTTTTTATCACAGAGGCAACAATTAGACTACTGTACCGGTACTGTACTTCCAATTTCATCGCGTATTCGGAATCAGGTATTATTAGAGATTTAGGTCCTAATACTATGACCAAATGCTACTAGCAGTAATTGTTATTACCGCGTCTACTAGGCAAATTCAGCTCGGGGCTAGCGGCAACTATCTCTGATTGGGCGTAGTCTAAAGACCACTTAGGCGAGGATGGAGGAAAGAGTGCTCATATTATACTGAATTCATGATGACGAAGGTAAAAAGGGTCTAATTCCTATAAAGAAAAAGTTTTCGTTTGGGGTAGGAGTGATATGAAAGAACAGAAGGTTCTTATTTTCATTATTGTCTGTGGACAAAATTAACTGCACATCAATTCAGAGCAAGAACTTTGACCATGATAACAACACTCCCCCACCAACCCCCACCATCGTTAAAGCCAGGAGAAAAAAATCAAAAACATACATTTTCATGAACACTTTTTGCCCAGGGGCTGTAAGTTCAGAATAGAACACATAGTAGATATTAATATTTGAATTTGAGAAAGTTCTTTAGGTAGTGGTGAAAATGCCGGGTGGTGGTTCATTTTGTCCAATACTATCGGCTACATTGTCCTTTTTGTATTAGACCATCATATCTTCGATATTTCTCATAACTCTGACGCATCTTCCGGCGCTTTTGTAGGAACCAGATTCCGAATACACGATGAGAATAGAAGTACGGTGCTTGAGTACAAGCAAAGTGTCTTTCGCTCACTGATTCTGGATGCTAGGGAGAATCGCCCTACCGGTATGATAGGGGATCAGGCACCTCCCGCAAAACTATGAGTAATTCGATTCTCTCTGTCACTACTCGTATAGCATCCTAGGTGGGCTCGTGCATCTACCGAAGACCACTTCCAATTCGCTCAAAGCCCCTTCCTCACCGGTGGGCCGACTGATCCCTGTAGGAGCCCCCTGCTGATATTAGAGCGGGGAGCAAACCCTGTGTCCTTTTTGCTCTCGGGAATCTCGGAATTGCTTGTTTACAGTGTTTGCTAACTTGGTCATTTTGCTGAATAATTTAGATCGATAGGGATTTCTGAGATAGATTCTCTAGCGGTATTCTGTCCATTATCATGATATCACTCGGCTTCCTCTCTCTCCCTCCACACTATAATACCGTAAAAACTCGCGTGATTCGCTATCTCTAGCACGTCTCTGATCCGGGATTTAGAGATAAATGGTCTTGAGAAGGGTTAGTATTTTCCTGTCACGGTATTAGGCCAGTCTCCAGGACGTGTAAGCTCTCTTTAGCTTTTATATGCGATTCCGTTAACTTAGAAAGCTAAACCTGCTAGGCTAACAGAGGTAGCGAATCGGAAGAGTTTCTTATGGTAGCCCAGTGATGCTTTTGGAAACCGCCAGTCGGGGGATCCTAACGAAAATGTTTGCTACTTACGATCAGTGGTAAGCAGAGACTGCAATATTCAGACACCTCTGATGCGGCATGATGGAGGGGAAATTTCATCCCGGGCAGAAGACAACTGGGGAGCGTCAACACCCACTGACCCCAAAAAACAAGCTCTCCTCGCACTTCTCTTGGCTAGGAATTACAGCAGCTACTTGTACTGGAGTGCGGTATCGCGAGCACCATACTGCTGTGTCAGCTCTCATGGTTGCCTGAACCTCCTTCAAACACAGCTGCCGTGCATTGGGTGGCATTTCAGATGATCGCGAATTTATAGGGGGCTTATCACACGCTACTCGTAATTGCCTGACGCTTGTAGAAATGACTGCTATTGCGCAATACCAAATTTTTGAGGCTCCGGCCAATTTTTTGCCTATATGCAATAGCAGTCGTTTTAACAAACGTCAGGAAATTACGAGTACTTGTACAGACCATGAAAACCACAGTTGATCGGCCGAAGGCCGTACTTGTATTAAGTCAACCAACCCAGAATGTCACCGATTTCAATATCATCTATGCAACCGTGTGCCAAAGGTTCTGGCACCCTGGCTGTCACAGTACAGTAATACAAAAGGGCTATACTACCGGTATTCGAGTACTACCAGTATACCAGCTGGGGTGCTAGAACTGTAGGTATTATACTATATGTTCAATTTATCACCTTCTAGAGATTTATAATTTAGGTAGTTATGCATTTTTCTAACCCGTGTGTTCGGGCACTTACCTATTACTTGTACCTGTAACACTCTAGGGTAATGCCACCTCTCTCTGTCTGCGCATAGCCGCAAAAATTACAGGAGTTCTCTTTTCAAACTCATGCTTCTTACATTGTGCGATAGTCTAACTAGACGCATTAGGTGATTATGTGGAGGTGAGGAAAAGAAAAGAAAGAAGGGGCACTGGAAATGCATGTTGGGGGCGCTCGAAGGGCTTCGTTTTTTTTGGGCTGCTCTCGAGTACGGAACTTTCTCTATTTATAGTCGCCTTGCGTCAAAGGTTTAGTGGCTAGGTGGCGTTTTCGAGGGGGATTTTCCGGACCAATTGGTGGATTGTGCTCGGCTTCGATACTGGCTCAGTTCGGTATCGTATATTGTACTAACTGTATAATGTTAGCCGGTGTCCGTGAGTGTAATACCGGTGCTGGGGATAGCAAGGCAAGCGGGCTTCAACGCTGGAAGCCAGAGGGTGTTAGAGGCTGGTGGAAACTGCAGAAGTCAGTTGGTAACACTGGGTGGCGCCATGATTACCGTTTGCATACGATACCTGTATGATATCATACTAGAGCGGCATGATACTTGCTTCGCCTCCAAAAGTGAAACTGCGCAACAAGCAAGTAACCGTGACAAGGTTCCTCGGGAGATTATGTAACAAGCGAGCAGTTTCTAATCTTGCAGCGCTTCCGCCGTACCGTGGCTTGGCAGCTTAACGCTAGATTCGGCTCAAGGTCAGATTTTAATTTTGGGGCTACCTTGCGGCCTCCTCACTTAATCGCCCTATGAGAGTATCTAGATTCCGGAAAGACTGCTTGGGTTTCATAAAATTACTTCTTTAGATAACTTTTTCCCCTGTTGAAGAGCCCTTTTCATTTTTCATTTTTATTTTCATTCTCGCCATCATTGGGTTTGGCGTGTCCCACGATTTCGGAGTTTTGCGCTGCTCAAACTCTTTGCTTTGTTTTTTTTGTTAAATCCGTGGTATGATTTTAGGTACATGACAAGCACTTCCTAGGGTACAACTGCTGCATTCGGGAAACATCCCATGGCAAATAAAAACCCAAAGCAAAAACTCAAACAAAAGAAATAAATCGAAACAACAACTAATAATACCATAAGGTATGAAATCAAAGTGAATATGTCTCTATAAAAGACCTTCGTGAATTTGCCTGAAATCAGACTATAAAAATGCATCCCCCACTGTACTATGAGAGTACTCAACAACTAGCACCACTGGCCAATCCTCAAAATGGTGAATATACCGTTGTCGTCTATAGCGGGTCTGGTGTGTTTCCCGACTAGACAACAGATTATGCCAGTCGGTGTATTCGTGTGATAGCAGTAGGGTGCCAGTGAGATGAGAGAGCAGTAGGATATCAGCTAGCAGTAGGATGCCAGCCAGCAGTAGGATGCTAGCCAGTATCTCCCTAGGCGGATGCCAGGTGAAGTTGTATTGCCCGCTATACTTCAGACTTGAGTGCCTTGGACAGCATCAGCAAAAAAATACCTTGCGTCAGATGCATTGGCATTGCACCCTGACGCAAGTGACGTCGTTTCTGCGTTCCCTGCGTCACTGGCAGGTGCGCTCTGACTTGCGTTGCAACGCACGCACGCATCCTGTGCTTCCTGGGTTGCCGGGCAATGCTCTCTCTCTCCTGACGCCACCTCATGTCGTACTGATGCCCTGTTTAAACCTTAGCTCTGGCTCACTCTCATGAGGGCGCCGGCTTCACATTGCCTCTTCCGCGCATCCTGACATATTTTCTCATATCATCTCCGTCGTCGGCCCGCACCTCAGTTCAGAATCTCATGTGTACAGGGCAAACTAGCTAGTAGTATAATAGTTTCTTACTCTTATTTTCTAGATAATTGGTTTCTATAAATATATACAGCTTGACGATGTACTCGTGCCTGCAAAACGCCATCTAGTGAATTGTGGTGAGGTTCCCCAGACTTCCTCACCTCAATTCACTAGACGGCGTTTTTCGTCCCAGCAGTGCCGCGTGATATGACACTATGTACAGCCAGCGCCCCCCCCGCCAGTATCCTGATTCCTTAATATACTTCGTTGAATGTTCTCAAATCAATCCGGCTATTAACCAGCCAGCGCCCTTCCCCCTTGGGGATCAGGTGCGCCAGGCTGAGGATTGCCCCTACGTCAACTATCATAAACTCTCGAGTGTCCCCTCTCATCTGCACTGTAATAAGGCCATGAATGTCTGAAAGGTATCCTGAGTTGACTGCACTCAACATCCGAACAGCCGTCACCTGACGTACAGCATTCTCACTGGTTAGGTCCCTGATTTTGAAGAGCGCCACAAGCCCTGCCGGCAGACGGCCCCTCAGCGCACCATACATCTCTTCAGTACCAGCCTGGATCCAAACTCAATCATTGTGACTCCCCTGGTTCCTGAAGTGTAGGGTGCCAGTGCATCGCACACAGTGGATATCGTAACTATTGCTTTCTTGGAATGCTAGAACCGGGATTTCGAGTTGCGTTAGTAGTTCAACAGGGAGTGATTGAAGTATTGCATGATCTTCAGGAAGCTGGTGCTCTGTAGGTAGGTTACGCCGGCTATATCTGATCAATTCGCGATATATAGGGTCGAGGGAGAATGCCGCCGACACCCTGCTAAAATCCAAGACGTTGAACACGTCGTCCCGACGTCCTTTCAGGATCCTCTTACGGTCGACTGGCGTTGTTACGGTACTTGTCGTACTCTTTAAATGCCGCAGGACATCTGTAGAGAGATCAGCTCTCCGGTGTCAAAGAGATTCGAGGTTCAATAACCTCATTCGGATGCTGTGCTGATAACTGTAGCTATGCACGATTTGGCACGCGGCATTATTTTTATTCGATCCTCGCTATCCATCCTTGATTTGTTTCTTGTGCGCGAGCTCTCCAAACTCCGTGGAATACATCGGTATATGGCCAAACTGGCGTATATGATCACTAAAATGACTTAGTAGATGTATCTTGATAAAGTTGAAATGCGATTTGCTATAGATTAAGTCCATATGTCGCTCATGCTCTTCTTCACGATCGTTGTCACGGATATGGCATCGTTTAGAGGGGGCCATGGGCTGGCTCATCTGCGTTCTCTGATGTCATATTTCCTTCCATTGCTCGTCAACCTTGGCCAATGTATGCTTAGTTACTTGAAACTCCAAAAAGATACCTTTTATCTTGTGAAATCCGTCCAGATAATCATCCATATAAGCTATGGTTTCAGACGTGTGGCTTCGGTATTGTGCCATCATACTGAAGTCAACGAGCGCTCTGACGCATCTGAGAGCATGTTTGAAAGGTATCGCTTGTGAACTCTGTGGCTGGCGCAGTGCCACTACGAGAACTCCCAAAATACAGCGCCCTAGATTCCTCATCTCCTTCCCCTGCTACTGCGCTACCTTGCGGTAGGCCTTTTTGGGTACCAAAAATCCTGGGTAAGGCGGTAATGTCTTCCAAGCGTCGTCAAAAGCCTTGGATCCAGTCCATGATGTGCTTAAATAATCTGAGATAAACCATATGGAGCATGTCCGGAATGTGCAAGTCAGGCACCGAGACCCAGTGAAGTCCATGAAAAACGTTTTGGTCCAAATTGACACCAAGGCCGCGGAACTTGAAGTGGGTGCTGTCTGACTTTTCATACGCATATCATTCGTATTTTGCGTAATCTCGTGCTCAATAGTTCTTGACATTGGTTCCTAATTCCCCGGCGGGTACCTCACATGTAGGACAAGCATTAGATTTTAACCCATGCAGAGTCACGTTTTCCATATGGTCTGCAGCCCATGCAGACAAGATTAGGAAGCACCTCAGAACCTTCCCATCGGTACAATCAATTGGGACGCCATCAAGCACTGCGTGCTGTAGCGGCGGAAAAATGAATTCGAATACATCTTGTAGTGTGTCGGCATTCACGTGTCTCTGGGATTGATCTACTTTGGTGGACTTTGAGAATTTGGGGGGGACAGGCAATAGTGCAAGAAGTAGAACAGCTATTGATCCAGGGCTGTTGCGCCAGGCTGACGGAAGATTTCCAAGCGTAATATAAACAGGCCAGGCGTTGTTGTCACTGGAGTAAGTGCTGAGATGGGTGTGATCGGACGTCCCAATAATGGAAATTACAGTTGCACTAGGTGAAAATGTTTTCTATAACTAGTTAGCTAACATTAATGTAAAGGAGGTTGGGGCGCTGTACTTGAACGTCCCACCACAAGTCCACAGTGTGAATTTCCGCATAGATCCTTTCACCATTAGGATCGAATTCACGCCGTGGCGCGTAGACAAAGTCATCTCGGTATGTGATCTAACGAAGGAGATATCTGAGACAATCCAGAACGATACCATAGAAGAATGGCAGAGTTCTCTTGCTATCCTCAACCTGTCCTTCGTACCATTGCAGATATGGGCCATACGGGTCCAAAGGGCAGAAGTGGCTCTCCAGCGTATGCATAGAGCTATATCCGGCTAACGTAGAATTACCGAGTCCACTTGAGAAGTATTCATTGATTTGTGATTTAAATACTTTAGCCTAAATAAACCAAGACGCCAGTTTGAAACTGTTCACACTACTGAATGGTGCCCACGGGTCCTCGCAGATATCACTGTGTTCTTGGTCAAATCCATCGATGTCTCCAATTGTTTCTCCAGTGAGTGGGTAATCCTCCTATCTGCTGAGTAACAAAGACGTAGGATCATCTGGTATCTCACATCAGCAAAAAAACAGCCTGCCCCCTATGCCTCCATCAGCAAAAGTTCACATTTGACCCCCATACCGCATGAGGGATAGAGGGTATGGGGGGCCAAATTATAAAACTCAAGTTGTTGTATCTCTCGTCCATGCCCCATAACTCCGGAATAAATCTGGGGTTATGAGGCATTTTTTTTGCGTCGGTAATTTCGTTGTCATGCAACATTTTCTGGACGCACTTCGTCTTTTTTGAGCCATTGCACGGTCCATTCGCGCTTGACTCTTCTACTTTAGTTTATCCAGCATTACCTCTCTCCCGTCAGGAATTGTTCCGTTATGGATTTCTGCCCCACGACTCAATCATGCTTCCCGACAGCCCAAACACGCCTTTGTATGGTCCATTGCAGCTTTGACCCTTGTCCCTGTATTTTATCCGGCATTACCTCTCGCGCCAGGAATTGTTCCGTTGAGGATTTCTGCCTCACGACTCAATCATGCTTCCCAACAGCCCAAACATGCTGTTGTCTGGTCCATTCCACCTTTGACCTTTCCCCTATAGTTTATCCGGCATTACCTCTCGCACTACGAATTGTTCCCTTGTTGATTCAAACATCCATCAGCAAAAAAACAATCTGTCTTTTGTGCTCCACGGTGAGCCATGTCGTTGAGTTTTACGTTTTGGCTAATCGCGAGTGACCCTGGTTAATCATGATGCTTCCGATTGTGTCCCCTAATAACCAGATACAAATCTTAATTTTAGCAAAATATGAGCTGTTTTTAGCAATATCTCATAGACATTTTACATTACAAAGTTGTATGTCATGAACTCAAATTTCTCAACTTCGGTATGTAAAAAGTCCGTGAGTTCTTAATAGAAATTGCTCATATTTTGCAGAAAACAGAATTAATATCATCTTCTTTAGTCAAACTAACGGGATTTTTAATATCGCAATCATAGAACTCACGATGTGCCAAAACGTAAAACTCAACGACATGAGGCACAGGGGGCAGCCTGTTTTTTTGCTGATGCAGTCCTGTTCTGAATTTCCTATTGACAAACTCTTCGCGACTCCAAACGTCTGCAATGCACCGTTCCCCGTAGTTATTCTGCTTTCCTAATTCTCACTTATTTCTCCCCTTTCTCCTTGCCATTGCCCCATGACCTAATCCAGCCCCAATAATTTCTCCGTGTATACAATATCTAAGCGGATGCTATTCGTCACTTTCGCGACCAGGACCATTCATTATTTACTGATGTGTGGCCTTGCGCTGGCTTATTCCTTCACTATTCTCGGCTTCCTGCCTTCTTCATAGCTCTTTGGGACTTTCATTCAGCCCCAAGCGACTTTCCCCTGATGTCTTTTTCACAAACTGGGTTGAAGTCTAACTCTAAGTGGCATATTCAAAATAATAATAATAATAATAATAATAATAATAAGCTCTTTTATTTGTTTATTTTAGTTAAATCTACATTTGTCCCAAATAGGACGTTACGTGTCCCCATTCAACTCCTCTTCGGGAGCCTCAACTGCCTCACCCACTTCGGGATCTGAATAATCATCTTCTACCTTGCTTTCCTCATCGCCTGAAATCTGCAAATCCAAATAACCTGCGGCTTCTCTGTCCTCCAGTGCGGTACGAGACTCCTGATCCGGTATCAATCCGCCCTCCGGCAGCATTTTCTTAATACATTGGTTTCTATCTTCCACGAGTTTATCTCGCACTCCTGGCGGCAGTCTTTGCCAGCTAGCACGCTGTCAAAGATAGACATCTAAATTTTCTAGTAAGTACGATAGGCTTTACAACGGCAGATTTAAACCTTTAAACGAGTCAATACTAACTTTTGGCTCTCAGAGTGGAAAAATCTGAAGGTTGAACAAAGCATCTGGAATTCTAAGCCTTCAGAGAATGATATAGACATGCCGTGGTAAGGCATATCAGGACATCGTTAGTACGATTAAGAAATGATTTATCGGTCCTTACTCGCATTCTCGAACCCCGGTACCACTTATGAAACGTGAGTTTTGCTATCTCTGGCGCAGAAAAGCGCCAACCACAGTCCTGTCTGGGTAAGCCTTATCTCGTCTCACCTGGGACGATCTGAGTTTACTAACTTGTTGTTTACTTGGGTGGCATGTACATCAGCAAAAAAACAGCTTGCCCCCTGTGCCTCATGTCGTTGAGTTTTACGTTTTGGGGCATCGTGAGTCCTACGATCGTGATATTAAAAATCCCGTTAGTTTTACTAAAGAAGATGATATTAATTCTGTTTTCTGCAAAATATGAGCAATTTTTATTAATAACTCACGGACTTTTTACCTACTGAAGTTGAGAAATTTGAGTTCATAACATACAACTTTGTAATGTAAAATGTCTATGAGATATTGATAAAAATAGCTCATGTTTTGCTAAAATTAAGATTTGTATCTGATTATTAGGAGATACAATCGGAAGCATCATGATTAACCGGGGTCACTCGCGATTAGCCAAAACGTAAAACTCAACGACATGGCTCACCGTGGAGCACAAAAGACAGATTTTTTTTTTGCTGATGTAAACCGATCATTTTCGAGCAAATAGGCAACTTGTGCCTTTATTTTGGTTGGTGGTTTTTGTGACAAGTCATACTGGTCCTCAATCATGTTCTTGCTCTCTGAAACTAGATGTGACCTGGCGCTAGACTGCCTCGATTTCAACTAAATATATCTAATTAGCCGTGATCAGTCTTCAATAGGACGTTCTTCGTCAATTAAAGGACTTACAAAAGTTATTGCCCACCTTTCCATTACTCTATTTCCCTAACCTAACTTTCTAGCTGCCTTTACCCAATAACCTTCTAGAAGCGTATGGTTTTCAGCAGGCTTTACAAAGGGATTAACAAACCACATATGATACCAGACCATATCTGCAGCTTTTTCAAAGATAATCCTCGCCTCACCCTGCAATGTATTGCTTGTTGCCGATAGTGTGATAGGGGTCCCGATATTAGACTCTGGAAAGTCTGGATCAGCTATACTACGTCGTGAATGGGATGGTATAATTTCTTTCTCCTCAGGTGTATCAGGAATATAGGGTGAGAATTGGGATGAATCGTCTCTGAGATGGCCAGAATGTAATTGTGCTACCTGCTCTTGTGATGCAAGCTGCTACGAACAGCTATTTAGAACCCGTTGTGAAGGGCCATTTAGAACCGGCATTGGGGTGTCCTCCGTACTCTTTCTTATAAGCATGTCAATTGAAAAAATTATTAGATTTACTTAGATATCTTAATCGGCTCCTGACCCTCCGTGGAAATGGCTGCGGGAGTGGTTCAGCAGGACATCGTTCATCCCATCGGTGACATCTAGGAGGAATGTCATCATCGTCAACATCTGTAGGTTGCTCTTCCTCAAAATAAACTCGTCGTTGTGTTTCCGGTACTGGCATTAAAATATCCGCGAAGGCTAATGGAGGTCTCGACGATCATGCCTGGGCTCGGGGGGCTAGTCCTACTACTCTGGTCAAGAATGGGATATTTAAGTCTTGAGAGAGCTCACATTAGCCTCCAGGAGGAGTGACTGACCTCTGCTCATATTTCCATTCATGATTGCGCGTTTATATGAAAGAACTAGAGGAGAAAAAGAAATTAGATGTAGAGATAAAAGTCCCTACAGGAAACGAACGCACAGCGTCGTATTGCTGATGAACAAGCTTTATGTTATTGTTACTACACGGACTCCTAGCTATGACCCAAGGTCCGTCAGAATCATTGGCATAGACTCGGACTATCCTACAGCCATTTGGCCTCCGAATGTCTTAAAGGCTACGTGCACGAATGGCTCTGAGCCGTATAGAGACTGTCTATTCGGGATTGCCGGGACAGGATTTCATATACGGGGCTTGGATGAACATCATTTATCATTTCAAAAGATTGGATTATACATACTAGAATAGGATAAAGGATAAAAGGGACGTTTAGCGTCACAGAAATGCTTTCTATTGCACTCAACTAATTCTAAAAACAAAAGACTACTAAAAACATTAAAATCTAAGACTACCGGGTAAAATATAGGAAAGCCGGATAACAGTGCAAACAGGATTAAGATAATGATTAATAGATAGAAGCAAAGAAGAAGCAAAGAAGTAAAGCCTGTAAAACCAAAGAACAATTACCCAAAGGCTAAAAGAAGACTCAACCCGGAACAAAATCAGTCCCAGAAAACCCAACAAATAGATAGAAACGAGAGCAAAACAAATTAAGAAAAATCCCGTGAAACGAAAGAGAGCCCACCCGAAAGACCCAAGAAGACACTACCCAGCACAAACAAGCCCCAACCCCCCCCCCGGCGCCGAACCCATGGATAGAAATGAAAGTAAAACCTAAGAAAGCCAGTGAAAGAAAAGAAAAACCCACCCAAAAGCCCAAAGAAGACGCTGCCCGGCACAAACAAACCCTAGGCATTGCCCCCAGTGCCCCAATTGCCCCAATTGCCCCCATTACCCCCATTACCCCCATTACCCCCATTACTCCCATTACCCCCATTACCCCCATTACCCCCATTACCCCCATTACCCCCATTACCCCCATTACCCCCATTACCCCCATTACCCCCATTACCCCTATTACCCCCATTACCCCCACCGTTATCATCAGCGTCTTCCTCAATAGCGTCATGCCAGTGTACTGATACCTCACACTCGAGAGGTGGGATCCCTGGGGGAAGAGCCACCAGTTGGGACATCTTGTCCTGCATATCGGCTCATATACGCCGGCCCCTGCCTCACTCAAGCGCGCGAGTTCAGTTCCCGGGAGTGGGTCAGGAACCTAACAACCCCAAGATCGTTGCTCAGAATTATCCTCTGCCAGCCATTGTGGGACCTAGAAAAGGCTCTTCTGCCCATTGGATGACGCTCCACATCGTCCTCCTAATCAGAGTCAGATTCTGGCTTGGTGTAGAACTCGGCGATGTCGAATTGGCCAGGGAAGAGATAGTTTCGGCTGTGCCCAATAAGAGGTGTATTGGGACGAACAGGGTCCCCACTATCAGGAGGGGCAACAGCTGCTCGGTGGAGGAAGCAGGCAACAGTAAGGGTGGAGTACTGGGAGAGACGAAGCCAGGCATTGACCTGATCATCGTCGATCAATTCGATCTGGTCGGGGCCATTGAGAGGGACATTCATGCCTTGAATGTCGTGGAGAATTCCAATGAACTGCCGGGGGTGCTCGCCGTCCTTTATGTACCGACAGGCAGCTTCGCCCAGCTACTGTAAAGTGTAGTGCCTGAGAACCGTAAGGCAACTCTTGTTTGGCATAGCGTTATTACCATGATTTATCTATGGGAGCTGGCGAGCCTGCCCAGGCTCGGCACCTGTGGTCGAAATGAATATTATTCGTACCAGTTTCACCTCGTGAACGGTGGGTTGGGG
Organism: Tuber borchii; assembly: GCA_003070745.1. Lineage (NCBI taxonomy): Eukaryota > Fungi > Ascomycota > Pezizomycetes > Pezizales > Tuberaceae > Tuber > Tuber borchii. The sequence goes on from NESQ01000466.1 coordinate 43,449, forward strand.
ATGAGCAGTGGCCCTTTCGTCTCTCGATGCAGATCCAGATGCACCATAAGCGCTCCCATCTCCCCCCTCTTCCTCGGCATCGGAATTAAGTCTGCCATTCCTATGAGACTCAGCTGCCTTCTTCAGAATGTCCATGATCAGAGCATCCAGAGCAACGTGGAAGTCCCGATGTTGGCAGTTCCGGGGGGAGTTGAATTTGGCTCGGAAGCCTCTGAGAGCCATGTGTGCGACGGTCTCCATCCTAACTTCATTCCATAAAGTATTACCGGCCTGCGTGCGAGAGGTGATATTCCTCTCGTTCCACTTCTGGAGAATATATGTGCGAACCGCGCGGTATCTCCTCCCTTCCAAGGTTTGTCCCTCACCAGTGAGGTTGAGCTCAGTTCGGAAGAGGGCAGTGGTGACACGACCATGACAACGAATCGGAGGCATGCTATTAACCAATTAGATTCTCTGTAAAAAAGACTAAATAGGACACGCAGAAGACTAACCTGAATTAGGCGAGGATGTTCTTAGCGTGCAGAAGAAGATGGGAAATCCCAAAGAAATCTAGCAAATGGGGATCAGTAATCATTCCATCTTGGGAAAGGTGCAAATGAGACAAACAGAAGACTAACTACAGGGGGGATAGCAAGCGAAAACAGTGAGCCTCTAGTATATCTAGAGAATAGTGGTCAGCTATCGTTTCACATTAAGGCTTTAGAAGAGCTCGTACGAGCAGTGCACAAGTTGATTCAATAAGTTACGCAGCACTTTATCGTGCCTCAGAAGGAAGTGAGAAAGACCAGGCCTCGGGTTGGTATCTTTAGGAGGCCGAGGAAGGAAGGAAAGGGACGAATTGTAGCACAAACTTACTTTTAGAAGTTAGAAGCGATCGAAAAGTTTCGCTTGAATTAACCATAAGCTACAGGTATTCGATTGATATTAATCAGTATAGCCTACGAAAGGCCTGAGAACGGCTCATTTCGGACGTTAGGAACCATGGACGAGACTTACCAGTATAGTTGGTGTGAAATGTGAGTGAGACTCTATGATCGTGGAAAACAGTTCTCTTTTATATATAACGTATTGTTGTGAAGGGAAAAGTTGCTTTTGCAGGACTAAGAAGGACGATGGGAAGCTGTAGATTGATTAGAAGGTAATGAAGGAGTGGAGAAGGAAAATCCTGGGGTAGCGAGGGGTTTATATAAGGAAGAGCGTACTATTCAAGCTATTTGTCATAGTATCAAGTGTTCTAACTACTCAGACCAGTTGGAAAGAGACTGTTAAATGTCCCAACTTAAATGTAGAACGTCCTTCTGTGCCTGTACAAAAAAGTACAAATGTCTAGTTGCCGTGAGGCATACATGTAACAAGGTAAGCTTGTACACTTGAAAAGGTGGGTTGAACAAACATGAACAAGCTTTTCAAGAGTGCTTTAAGGTACAATGATGTAATAGGCAGGCTTGTGACTACGCCTGCATTCTTGATGTGGGTTCGGATAAGCGATATTAGGATATGGTAGATGAGCGCTTGCAATTAGGTTTGGCCTTCTCAAAGTCTGCAATACGCCGAATAAAGCACACCTGAGGTTTAGGTTATAATTCGCGTTGCTTATCATTTGTTAAAATGTAATCCTAGATATGTTAAGTAAGGTCTTCTCGAGATTTGTAGGAGTCTGTTGTGGCCTTGGGCCGTCGTTCATGTTCATGCCTGCCGGACCTCTAATGCTCTACCTGGATTTAGTCTGAAAGCTAATGTGAAAAGGGAGTTTTGAGCTGAAGAACATCAATCAAGTGCGAGTACTAGTGCAATCCTGCTCAGGAGAAGGTGAGACTGACCCAAACAGTTGGCCTTTGAATTACAAACAGGCCACAAAAGACACCTTGAAAGTTTTTCAAGTTCTCATATTTATTCTATCCCTTGAAATATCTCGAGTTTACTAAACAGACAGTGTGACGACGAATTCCGTCCAATTTGCACCTTTTTGCCTACAATAACATCTATTTATAGGCTAGTTCGGGTCAAGAACTAGTTATTCAATTACCACACGCGTTCAAGCACAGTGAGATCAGTCTCAAAAAGTAAGTTTGACTTTCGCGTCTCTTTTGTGATGTATATCACATCTAATTTCTTGTAAAATGGTACAAGAGTCTCAATGCCTGTACTGCAGAAGAAAATACAAGTCAAGTACATGGTACCGGAAGCATATGGAAACAGCGCATTTTGACTTTGTACAGCCTATTTGCAATGAAGAACGGCATGAGTGAATCCCCCAGCCTGCCGACTCTGACCAAAGCTCCAATCTACTCGGGGAAGAATTTAGTACGGCTGAAACAAATATTGAAGCAAATGAGTTCGATCTCTACGTAAACGCAGCCGATTCGGACGTGGAAAGTCTAAATTATTAGGACACTGAGGCAAGTACACTATTGGATGGACTACCGATACATACAACGCACCCCACTCCGGGAAGGTCACTACGGGATGTTGTACTGCCCGAAAGATCTAAAGATGAGATGTCGTCACTATTCAGAAGCAAGAAGGACTTTGAGCTTGCTCGATTACTTATTGAAGCAAAGGTACCAAAGGATCACATAGATAGATATTTCAAGAAGAACTTGGGGCCTGAGGGCAGTAATAATAACTATGCTTATCGGCTCCTTGTTGCCGTTGATCAGTTGGAATCAGGTATGGGAATGTAGAGCTGGAAAGAGGGGTTTGTATCGTTTAGCGAAGCTGTAAGTAAATAGATCTTACAACGTCCTATTGTAACCGAAAGTAGGAAATTTCGGACGAGGAAGGACCAGACGAAGCTTCCCTAATACAGAAATTCATTTTCCGCAATCCTATTGATTGTGCTAAATATTTACTTGGTCAAAGATGTTTTGCTCAAGATTTAGTTTACGCCCCTGTGAAGGAATGGAACAGTGAAGAACCACCTCAGAGAGTTTATTCGGAGATGCATACCACTGATTGGTGGTGGGAGATACAGGCAGGTTCAAATAGGACATTCCATGGCGCTTCCATACCGTTTACTAGGACACAAAATTAACAGCCAGTAAAGAATGATTTACCGGATGGATCAACACGCGTACCAATCATATGTTCCTCAGACGGTACTTATATGACCAATTTCTCGGGAGATAAGAAAGCCTGGCCAATCTACATGACAATTGGAAATATCCTATAGAGTGGACGGAATAACCCCTTGAAACATGCAACCGTTCTTTTGGGGCTTTTGCCCGTCCCCCCAAAGATGCTGGGCGTAGCAGCCAGAGATGCACGGCAAAGGCAGGTCAACAATGAGATTTTTTGCGATTTGATGGAAGTGATCTTTACACCAATTGTTGCACTAGGGAACTCCGGACGTGAGGTTGAATGGGCCGATGGAAAGGTCCAATTGTGTTTCTTATGCCTATCAGCGTGGATTGCGGATCACTTGGAAAATGTAACATTGCACGGTATTCAACAAAATCAGTGCGCTATCTGTGACGTTCGACCGGAACAGCTAGGGTCTCATTTGAGACGTTCTGCAGCCAGACCAGATTATAGGAAATCCCAATATCAATTCAACAAATACTGTGAAAAGGACCAGCAGGCCAAGCAACAACTAACAGATTGTGGTTTCAAATTGCTTCCTAGCATCTTTTGGGAGCTTCTGAACTTTCACCAATCCGACCTGCCCAAACCAGATATTTTCCATGTCGTGTACCTGGGAATATTCGAAACAGACCTTGTGAAATGGGTTATCGGATTTCTAAAGAAATACAAACGGCTACAAGCATTCGATGCTATCTGGAAGAGTTTAGATATTTATCCTGGCTATTCCCCGCTGAACAAAGAGTACAGTCGGATCTCTTAGTGGACTGGAAAAGAGATGAAGAATTTGGTTAAAGTGATACTACTATGTTTTGCAGCCTCCCTACGTCGTCCGAGTGCCGCAGAACGTCCCATATTCACTAAAGCTCTAACCTGTGTCCGGTCGATTGTCGACTTTACTGTAATATCACAATATACAAGCCATACTGATGAGATGATTCAATATCTCGAACAGTTCCTTAAGGCCTTTCATGATCAACAAGTCGTTTTTAAGAAGTAGCGAAAGGATAAGTCCACTGTCAGGAAAGTGAGAGAGGTCACAGCCCGAATTCGAGGTGAGCATAGTGAAGTACTCAATCAACATCGCCTTTTGGGAGTTACATTTGCCAAAAGACATTGCATTGCGGACGAGCAACGTCGCGATTTAGATGGAATTGTTGCAGATATATATGATCAGGATGTAGACTTTAACTTTGTTAAGATACATCTGTTGAGTCACTTCGGGGACCAAATACGGTGCTTTGGGACCATTCAAATGTATTGTACCGAGTCGGGTGAAACAAGTTACAAAACAATTATCAAGGAGGGCTATCAGCGGTCAAATCAAAACGATGCAGGCCAACAAATACTACGATCATATTCTAGACTTGACAGCTTCAAAATTCATGAAATGAATCTCTAAGCGGATCTATCGCGTCTGATTCGAGACGAAGTCCGCGATAAACAGTATAAACGGCAAGTCGGTTCAGTAACTAAACAACCTATGGGTTTCACACCAACTGTGGAAACCATTTACCAGCTCCATCAGGAAAATGTTTTTGCGCGGACCACGGCGGTCCTGAACGCCCCTGAACACTCCTGAACCACCAGGGGGGGTTTTGGTCCCCGTGGTCCTGCCTGGTCCGCGCTGATCCACCCTGGTCCACTTCGCGTAACCGAGGTGCACGAACGTGGACCAGGGGGACCAGCGCGGACCAGGGAGCACCAGGGGGACCGTAACCCCCCCTGGTGGACCAGGACGTGTTTTTACATTTTCCTGATGTCTACCAGAGTTTGAGAAACTTTCCAGATCTTTTAATTGATTATTATCGAAGGAAGTCGTCTGTGAGCCAACATTTTGATGTGGATTCGGTTAAACAGTTTCCAGTTGAGATATGTCGGCTTTTACATGTCCCGGCAGAGAACTTTCAGGACGAGAGAGAGGTCACTTGGCACCTTCTTTGGTGTACCGGAACCCAGCGTTGGAGGTCAACAGGGCAGAGGAGGAATAATTGGGTATGAGTGGATTCAGGTAATAGAAGTATTTATGGAGCACTATAAGGCTGCTATCTGGCCCGCTTGGTTTCGATAATGAAAGTTCAAGATCCAAGAAAGGGTTTAGTAGATAGACTGGGATTAGTAGATAGACTATATGTAGAGAACTTGGGGACTCTCAGTGATATCACAGGGCTTGTTACCGTTACTTTGGGGACAGCGAAAGGCACAAATGGAAAAATCGAGATAGTCGTTAGTATCAAACGGATCATTGGCATGGCGCATTTAGTGCCCCAGACTAGTGTTATGGATAACAACCACTGGTATGTAAATAGTAGGATTAATTTAGAAACATTTAACAGAATTTATTGAAAACGTTACAGTAGAAAGAAAGAACCAAAAAATGGTATGAAGGGGACGCGTAGCGGTGCATTTTGAGACATCTAAGGATATCGATGGTGAACTAACCGAGGCGACAAATAGGAGTGGTACAGAAAGGCAAAGCGAATCATGAATGTCAGGAGAAGGACGAGAGTAGGCACAAAAGATACGGGCTTCAGTGAAATAAAACAGATTTGGCATGCATACTTTGGAAACAGAAGGGTGTGTGGGGCCGGTACAGGGGTAGAGAGTAGATGTTATAACCTGAAGAACGTCCCCCAGGGGACGAAATCCATAATAGAGAAATCAAGGGAAGAGAGAAAGAGCAAAGTGCGATATGGGATGCCGAGAGAGACGAGGTTGTTCTGGACGCACACCAGGAGTAGAGAGTGCATGTTATGACGTGAAGAACGTCCCCAGGGGGAAGAATTCTATAACGGAGAAATCAAGAGGAAGGGAGAGTGCTAAGAGCGTGATGGGGCGCTGAGACAGGCAAGGTTGTTCCGGACATGCACAGGTACAAAGCGGACGCACAACAGCCAAAATGGGCTGGATGGAAATACAAAAAAAAACAGGGGTCAGTTAAGTGAGATCTCCTCGCTAGTGGAGCAAGCTAGGGGCCACCTGCAAAAGAGGACGATAAATGGCGCCGAAGCCATGTATGGGGCTTTCAGAAGGCCTGTTGGGTCTTTAGGAAAGGCGGTAAATGAATAAGGGACAGGAGGGACCGGGGGAGGTAGTTTTACTAGCAGATATAGGGAGATATGTAGGTAATACATGAGGGAGAATTTCTTTTACTGATATTATGTCGTTGAGTTTTACGTTTTAGCACATCGTGAGTCCTATGATCGCGATATTAAAAATCCTGTTCGTTTGACTAAAGAAGATGATATTAATTCTGTTTTCTGCAAAATATGAGCAATCTTTATTATGAACTCACGGACCTTTTACATACTGAAGTTGAGAAATTTGAGTTCATAACATACAACTTTGTAATGTAAAATGTCTATGCGATATTGATCAAAATAGCTCATATTTTGCCAAAATTAAGATTTGTATCTGATCATTAGGGGACATAATCGGAAGCATCATGATTAACCGGGATTACTCGTGATTATCCAAAACGGTAAACTCAATGACATGGCTCACTGTGGAGCACAAAAGACTGATAGTTTTTTTGCTGATGCAGTGTTAGACTGGTGAGCTGTAAATGTGTCGAGGTCTTGTCCGGTGGGATCTAGATTGGATTCATAGTCGGAATCTAGGAGCTCGCTCACCTCTCCGTGGTACAATATGCTTGTTTCCGCATTATTGATAATAGCCACGGATGAAGTATATCGTACACTGGATGCGAGAGCAATGTCTAGATTTGCGTGCGCAGTTCGCAGATGCTTCTCGTATGAGCCTGACTGGATGAACTTTTGTCGGCAGAATTGATATTTGCTAGCCATGGTGGGAGTCAGCTTAGTTTATATTGTGGGCTTTGTGTAGATTGTAGGGTACGTGTACCACAGTATTTGGTCTTGAGCCCAACGCGTGTAGATGTTACAGCGGTTAGACGCTCTGAAGAGGAACTAGTCATTCATGGGGTTTAGCGCAGACATCACGTGGCGTCAGCTATAGTTTCTTTCAAGATCAGTGAAGTTTCAAGATCAGTAGAGTTTCAAGATCAGAGAAGCTCCAAGATCAGAGACGCTCCCGAGCAAACGTGCGTATCATGCTTTATTTAAGTTGAATCAGACAATGTCCTTGAGCGTCTGATTTGCCTATTCTTAGCCAATCTTGAAAACACCGTGTGATTCTTTCAAACGCTCTAGAACGTTTGGGAGTTGTATATATAAAGTCAATTGGACATAGAAGGGACTTCATACCAAAATCATCCACATTCAGAACATCCATATTCCACTCTATTTTCAATACTCTTATCTATATATACCAATAATCATCCAATATGGCCCACAATATCAACCACGTACGATACGTCTATATCCAGAATCCAGGAGCACAGCAGGCTTCAGCGGGGCAGACGTACCAACTTCCACCTAATTCTCTCATCGGAGAGATCAGCACAGTACGCTCTAATCCTGGGAGTCGGTTGATTAACCTCCATAAGGCATCCATGGGCATCCCAAATAATAATAATGGCAGGGCATTGTATAAGCAATGGCGGCGAATTGTGAAAGATCAGCTGGTAGCAAGGAACTATACGCCACTGGCTAATTTCCCTATCGGAGAATTCCAGCAAATCGTCGCAGGAATGAGGAGATTGTGCTCTGCGTGCAGTCAGCTCGCCACAATGTCAGCTGCCAATAATGTGGCTAGTATGCAGGAGGCCGATGAGGTAGTCGTTCAACTTGTTAAAGACTGTATTAGTAAGTTGACAACCATGATGAACAACCGGACTCAGGCTATGGCTAAGGGCCAGCCTCTCATTCTACGAGGCCAGCCAGGAGTCCCCACTGCGCAGATAATTGTTCCGGCGGTGCTACTATCTACGGGCACCCAGTTCAAAGAGGTCCTGCTAAGGCTGATCCGAACCCAGCTTCCGCTCTCCAAAACGCTCTCCCGGCGGTTAACCAACCGCAAGTGCAAGGACAAGTCATTCCGGGTGTTGTTCCAGCGTAAGGACAGGTCGTGCTGGGTGTTGTTCCGGCGCAAGGACAAGTCGTTCTGGGTGTTATTCCGGCGCAAGCACAAGTTATTCCGGATGTTGTTCAAGTGCAAGGACAAGTCATTCCAGGTGTTGTTCTGGCGCAAGGACAAGTTGTGCCGGGTGTTGTTCTGGCGTAAGGACAAGTCGCTCCAGGAGTCGCTCTGGTGCAAGCACGAGTGGTACCCCCCCTCCACCGCTAATTAACCAACCGCAAGCCCAAGAACAAGCCACTCTGGGTGTTGTTCTAGCGCAAGGACAAGTCATTCCGGGTGTTGTTTCGGCGCAAGGACAAGTCGTGCCGGGTGTTGTTCCAGTGCAAGGATAAGTTGCTCCAGGAGTCGCTACGGTGCAAGGACTAGTGGTACCCCCCCCTCCACCGCCAATTAACCAACCGCAATCGCAAGGACAAGCGGCCCCAGGTGTTGTTCGGGTGCAAAAAAGGGGAATACCTTATTCTCATCGAGTAAAATTAGTGCCTGGCTCACCTCCATCGCCCTTTGACCAACCACAAGAGCAAGGACAAGCCATTCCGGGTACTGTTCGGGTGCAAGGATAGGAAATACCTTATTCGAGTCGAGTAGGATTAGTGTCTGGCTCACCTCCATCGTCCTTTGACCAACTACAAGTGTAAGGACAAGTTGATCCGGGTGTTGTTCCGGCGCAAGGACACTCGCCCCAAGCATCAATCGTACTCTATACCCTACCTGATGGCTCGGCCGGCAGCTCAAGCAGTAGCTCAGTGGGAAGCCCAGCAAACAGCCCTACGCCAGTACTGATCCTACCTAATCCTCCGGCATATCGCCAGGCGCCAACAGGTGAGTCCTTTTTAACATAATCCACATGTTTGGGTTTTTCACTTATTGACTATGGAGTTGTAGATTGGAGCGCTCTGCTTGGACGTACACGTGTAGTGCTTATTGTTTGGATCCGTCACGTGGCTGATAGCAACGCAGACTACCCAAATTATCGCCTACTCAATTGGCGCCATCTCAATAGGGTACGGTTTGCTGAGTTGGATTCCTATAACATCCATGGACTATCAGCAATGATTGTGAGATCCATACCACATGACACAAGTCAGTACATAATTGGCGCTACCGGCAAAGGACGCCAACAACTACAAGACTATCCCCAGATGCCGCTCTCTTGGGTCAATTATATCTTCATCGATGACGATGAAATGGTAAGGGCTTGGCTCCTATCGAACCCAGTTCTTGAAGACCCACTTGATCTCTTGATCTATTGCCATCGTCCGATTAACGCAAGTAGGGAACCTACACTGGCGTTGAGGGGGCACAACTATCTTCCTCAAGGTTCCGTCTCCAATTGGGCTTGTGAAGCACCAGCACGTATTCGTGAAGCCCCAGCACGTAGGTTTATAATGCATGGCGCACGACAACTAGAGGCCAGAGCTGATCCCGGGCGAGTTAATGAAGCAGGTGAACCGCAAGAGGGAGATGGCTCTGAGGCTTTACTTGCAGCATTATCTAGCGTGTCATCAGATGTCTCAAGTACTGGGGATGGAGGCGAGGGCAGCGTTGGGATATTGACATCCCCCGTTGGAGAGAGAAGGGATTTTTTTCTTTTTTTTTTTTTTTTTTATATCAGTTTTGCATTTTATTCGTACAACTACCAGGAAAAACCAGACATGCAGCGCTAGCTATGGCCAAGAAAAACCTACGCATCTCTCCCCTCATGGGATCAAAGCCACGCCCCCAAGACCCTATGGTACGGGCCCAACCGCACATCTCGCCCTCAAAAAAGTAAAGTACTCTTAGCGAGCAAGCAGAAAGACGCAGAAAACCCTTCAGAAAGCTCCCCTGAACAAACGAAAGGATAACAAAGGAAAGCCTCGCACACGTGGGAAACGAAAGAAACTCCACTACACAGAAACCTACAAAAGAATAAAACAATATCTCCGTAGGGGCAGCCTAAATAACTTAAAGAAGTCGGCGGCCGACATTACTCCGGGCCCAAGGCGTTGACATCGAACGAGGAGGCGGTGCAATACCACGACAGAGTGTCACCGAGGATACGACCGTGGACAGCCGCGGGGGGCGCAAGGCCGAGTGGTAGTAGGGTACCAGCCAAAAAGAGGGGAAGTGTAGCTGTAACCGAGCAACGGGACGAAACCAAGAGGAGAGGAGGAAGGGTAGACCCAAGTATTGTAGGAACTATCGGAAACTTGTGCGTGTCTGACTAGGCAGCCTCGAGCGAAACGTAATCGAAGAGAGCAGAGAAATCGACCGTAGTCTGGTGAAAAGTTTTCTCTTACTGCGAACTGTGATTCCAGCCGTCTGTAACATGGACGCGAGGGTGTTGCCGACCGTGCAAATGTTAAGCGAGAACGCAAAACAAGAGCGAAGAGAAGGATGGGCCAGGACCTAAGAGACGGGTGCCCATGTCCGAATCTATCATAGGGGGGGTGCAGCTCACTCAGAGTGCGGGAGGTGAAAGGTGACAACGATTTCTCATGGTGTTGAGATTTCAATCGCCGGAGTTGTAGAGGAGATGGTTCGTGTGGAGAGAGAAGGGAATCCCCGTGAAACGTATACCCCTTGCCCTCAAGTCGTCGAGCGGGTTGAATATACAACAGTGGGCGGAAGGACGGCGTGCTGCTCAAGGCGAGATAGGACGGAAGTGCAGGGGTCTGTTTGATGACCAAAATTGTGATAAGCGCAAGTCCAAGAGATTTCGTTTGGTTTCTATAGCTAAGAAACTTTTGGAAAGCGAGGAGGTACGGAAGCGCAGCCTGAGTGCTTCTATTGATGACAATGCGAGTGAAGAGCATAAGCTCAAGAGATTCCGTTTGAGTTTTGCCCCTGAGAGTTTGATGGATATGACACCGCATCTATCATTTACTGAGTCTACCTAGACGTATAGAGTATTAGTGATATTATTTAGCATTAGAGTTCTTAGAGTGTTGGAATATATTTGTTATAGCCTGCCTGTCAATCTTCATCAGATCAGTTCATGTTCATCTGACTTCGCTCACGTTAGCAATGATACCGGTAGTTGTGCTCTTGCGACTGATGGATTCATTTCGTGATGTCGATAGGGTCTTGGCAGGTACCAAGAGACATCGCACCTCAGATCTCTTGGCATCTGTATCCTCGTGAGGCTTAAAACCTTATTTCTTTCATCACACACGGTGGAAATCTCAATTGACACTCAGACTATTTACAATTATTGGATTGTCTATTTTCTACATCGTTATCTGTCGCAATTCGTTGATCTACCATGTGGCTAGTTCATATCTCCTACACGACACCGGTATCCGACTTCAGTATACGACGTTGTTGTATCAGCACACCTTACATCGCGTTCTTTGCTCGTACGATACACCCCCCTAGGGTTAACCATCAGGAAACGCACACCCAGTGTCGACGAGGTGTATATAAGGACTCCTCCTGCCCCTCCTTTCATTTTGTACTCCTGCTCTCCATACATTCCTCTTCGTTCTTCTACCACACCCCCACGTCTGGTGCTGGGCTCCGACCCACCTACATCAGTCTCCGTCCAAGATCCTCGTCTCTTGGTTGACATATCGGTAGACTATTTTTTCTTTTTTCTTTTTCATTGTTTGCATTCTATTCGATCTAAAGATCGCACACGCCCCCATGGCACCTAGAGGCTTACGGAAATAGCAGTTGCAGAAGGGAAAGCAAGTAAACTACGTCTATATATATCTGTGAACAATTGTAATGTTTCCATTCGCCCTAGGCGTCCCGCTACGCAGGACCAGAGGATTGGCGCTGAGAGTACAAAACAATGAAAGACTCTGCTGCGTACAGCCGTCCGTCGCCTGGCTGAGGAGAAAGCGTAAGTAATCACAGCAAACAACAGATTCGCAGTTGCAGGATATAGCGCTCACAAGCAACTTTCTTGTGAACAGAGACTTGGCAGAGCGCCTACACTTCGAGCCAGACGTTGAAGACCCGAATACTGGGTAACTCCAAAGAAATCTCTACCTAGCTATCAGAATCAGTCACGCTAACAATCGAGCATAAATTAGGAAGAGGTATGGCGAGATTGTGTACGCCAAGTCGTGGTGTGGGCTCCTAGATCCCGGCATCAAATCAGAGGTCTACTCAAATCGGCGTAATGAGCTCAAGGCCTATATGACAGTCCGCAAACTAGACCCCGGCCACTTGACAGACTCTCAAGTGGATACAATTACTACCTTCGCTCCCTCAATTTCACCCGTGAGAGCTCAGGTCACACTGATTAAAAACAAGTACGATGTAGATGACATCAGAGAACTCACTCGTCAACTGAGGATCCTAGTTAAAGACTCGGCCAGGAAACTCCACACGTCTAACCTGCGTCAAATGATGGCGAGTGCCAGTGGTGGAGACGTCGCGGAATTTCTGAGTAAGTGATCATTTCCATCTATCTTCTGTCAGCTTTGTACTAACTCATTTTGACAGAGTCTCAGTCTGATTTGGCCTCAACCTATTGCCCACGGGCAGTAAGAATCTATATCGTTCGCCGAACGGGTACCCTAGAAGCAGGGCATCCGTTCCTCGGCCATCCCTGGTGTGCTAGCGACACTGACCGGAGAATCGCCTGGGGTGTCCTGGCAACACCGAGCAGAAAATGTCTACTCAGGGTGGTTAGAGGACAGCGTGTGGAGAAGGGTATCGGATACCCACGATATCTGATCGGGGCGACTGGTGAGTGTGCCGTCAACTTATGTCAAGAACCCGAAAAACCTTTCCCCCTCCGACAGCTCATCTTTCTCCATAGCAATAATGACATTCTAGCATGGCTACTTGCCAACCATGGCCAAGATCCCCTCGATCTCTTGGTCGTCGAGTTACTTGGGGATGGAGCCCATACACCCGAGCCTACAAACGGGAGATATCTGTTTCTCAGTCGCAAGGTTTGGGACACTACCGTGGGGGTCACGCAAGTGGATGAGAAGGAGAAGAAGGAGGAGGAGAAGGAGGAGGAGGAGAAGGAGGAATGGCCAGAGTCTGAGAGCGAGAGGGAATAGCAGGCGCCTCCAGATAGCGGAACGATTGTTTTAGACGACGTAAGTATCGATACCTAACGGGCTGTCAGTTAACATAAAGATCAAAACACAATAGCTAATTGACGACATAGGAAGAGGAATTGGGAGCCCCGGGCCCCTCTACATAATGGAGGGCTATCTCATTAGAAATAGAGGGAGTTTTGGGCTTTAATCCGCCTGCCCCACGCTCACAGGAATCGACCTCTAGACCTTCTGCGCTATCTACGCAAGTGCAACACCGTGATATCCAGAAGGTTCTACGGGAGATGCCCTGGCTTTTAGATTACATGAGAGATAATGGGTTCGCAGCTGCGCTGCGTTTGGGATTCGATAGTACCCAGGACGCCTCTCCTTCTCGCCTACCCGTAATCCGCGACGAACACCCAGTCTCCCCCACCATTGCACTGATTGATACACAGGTTCAGACAACTCCAGAGAGAGGGACCGAACAAGCAGATCCCACGATTGAACCGGCAGCTCCCGTGACATATCTGGCGCCCAGGCCTTCTACGACGCCTGGTGCTGGTAGTGCTCCAAGCAATATCCAATCACTATCGCCCCAACTGCGTCGCTCAAAAAGAGGCGTAGCTGGACGAAAATAATTTCGGATTTTCCTAGTTTCTCGGACGGGTTTTTTTCTTTTTCTTTTTTCCCAAACTCTAATACCTTACGCTAGATCTTAATTTCACTTTAGTTAGAATTTTCTGTTTATGATTCGTTAGCTGGTATGTGATAGTAAAGATATCTTTGGGTGCCCTTGCTTCAGCTTCTCACTAGTGGTCCCGATCTGCTATAATAGTGGTAGTCCTTACACCTCCTTGCATTAACATTTGAGTTTTTTTTTCCTCAATCAGTCACGCCGCACATTCTGTCCTTAACTGGGCTGGCGTCGGCGAACTAAACTAGTCAAACTCATGAGTGCATAGCGTAAATCTAGATTTCTAGACATTTAGTGGTGTTGATTCGACATCGGGAGATGAGGTTTGATAATCCTAATCCATTTTAGGTGTGGCGAGTGTCTTGCTAGAATTAGTGTCGCTAACCAATACTTGTTCTGGCTAGATTTTGCTTAGCCTTCTAAACTAGCGACGCCCATCTCGTCAAACCTTTTCAACCAGAGTCAGGACGATCATGATACCTGAGAGCGTCAAAATTACCATCATAATGTTGAACAAGCTGAAAACCCCTTTTTACAGGTGAATATTCTCTTTCAATACAGAGTGATAGTATGTGATTCTATCAGCCCCCCCCCTAAGTCCTAGCGTATAAGACCTGATACGTGCTTTGAACATAACCACAGATTCCTCATCTTCACGATACGAAAGATACATTCCATTGTTCTATCTCCTAATTCCTATTTTGCCTAACGTTGATCTACCGTTCAGCATTCTACCATGTCTAGACAACCGCAAGCCAATTCACGCAGTGAGCCAACTCCATGAGTAGGAAATCTGAGCGGACGTAGATGCGAAGCCGTATCCGATAGTGTATGATCAGTGAGATTGAGGTCGGGAACGCAACAAAACCACTCCAGTAACTCGCTGAGTACACTGCCGAACGGGCAGTCATCGCATTTGCACCATGCACCGCCAAACGCAACTGGAGTACTCAAAAGTCCAGCAAAGCATGCCCGGAGAAGGACTATTCAGAACACGATGTATGCCGATATTGAAATAGAACATGACACACAAGCACTAACGGAAACAGTTTGGCTAAGCAATAAAAGCAGTGATGAGTACCAAAACTCCCGCTCAGATTAGACTGAATCGGACACTGAGCCAGATGCAGAAAACAATGATATTCTAGAAGCTACTGGAGCAGAGCTGCGTCATTGGTCACAAATTGCGGACGGACAAATAAACAATCGTGTATCGACTGTGGGAGTTTCGACCACCTCCGGATTATAGGAGGCAGTACTCGTTAGGCGGACGCCACCAGCTTGAGGACATATAATGCCCAGTAGAGTGTATACTCCACTAGTGCTCCTGTCATCCAGTGTAGCGCGATATTCGTCCCCACTGGCCACTCACAGTGCCACTATATCGGGAGTTAGAAGTTCAAGTCTAGCCAGCAAATCGAGTACGCTACACCATGAGCGCATCTGGCCAAATACTCCGTCATGGCGAAATACAGTGAGAGAAGCTGAGGCGGCTGTAGTATCGCAAGCCAAAGCTCTCATTCTCTGGTACACCCTGTTTGTTGACCCACTGCCAGACCCAGTCACTTTGACATCTCAGGTGCACCGTACTTGGCTTGAGGCGCTCTATCATATATCCTATGCAGGGAATATGGAACATCAGCAAAAATTTAGCATGCGTCAGACGCGCGGGCGCTGAGTCCGGACGTATCACTCGTCAATTTTTTCGTCCCCTGCGTCCCGTGCATCCTGACATGAGTTTTAATGCCCGTTGCGTCTGAAAGCTGGGTTTCACTCCACTGGCGTCCTGGCGCCTCCCCACCGCCCCTGGCCCTAATGTATCGTCAGGACGCCCCTCTTCCTTCCTACCCTCTGTCCTACGTCCCGACGCCTCCCCAATACACCCTCTTGTCCTGCCCCTTCTGGGTCTCCTCCCGACGCACTCTCTCACTTATGGAGCGACGTCCAATCTCTTTCAGGAGAGCGACGTACTACTAGCTCTAGCCCACGATACTTGTAAATTTCACCCACGGTCTGACTAGCGTAATTCAAGAAATTTCAATTTCTATGTCTACTAGTATATACTACTCCTGATCTCTTTCGTCTATATACTGATCTCTTTCCAACCTCCTGGCTCCGCCGTTTCCCACGCCCTGGCTCCGCCGTTTCCCACGCCCAACTTTAATAACTTATATACATACGTGTTAAATCATATAGGACCAGCCCCCTTTTGCGTGGTTCAATAGATCTCGTTAAACGTCCTTAAATTGATCCTGCTGTTGACAAGCCAGCGCTGGTCCGTTTCTGGTATCAGATGTGCTAGGCCTACATCAGAAAAATGTTTTTGCGCGGACCACCGCGGTCCTGAACGCCCCTGAACACTCCTGGACCACCAGGGGGGGTTTTGGTCCCCGTGGTCCTGCCTGGTCCGCGCTGATCCACCCTGGTCCACTTCGCGTGACCGAGGTGCGCGACCGTGCACCAGCGCGCACCAGTGTGCACCAGGGAGTACCAGGGGGACCGTAACCCCCCCTGGTGGACCAGGACGTGTTTTTACATTTTCCTGATGTATGATCGTTCCTATATCCACAATTGTCAGTTCCCGGGCGTCATCCCTCAGATGAACCGTCACAAGGCCGTGTACGTCTGACGGGCGCCCTGAGTTAACCACACTCATCAATTGAACGCCTGCAAGGCGGTAGACAGTTTCCTGGTGCGTGTAATCCCTGATTTTGAAAAGAGCTATGAGCTTCGCGGGGACACGTCCCCTAAGCGCACCATACGTCTGCTCGCCACCAGCCTGTATCCAAATAGAATCATTCCTGCTCGCCTGGTTAAGGAAGAGTCGAGTACCAGTGCACCAGGCCCGGTGTATATCGTAAACATCGGTTTCCTGGAACGCAAGCACTGGGATTTCAAGTGTCGTCATTAGTTCAACCGGTAGCGATCGAAGTACCGCCAGATCTTCAGGAAGCCGGTGTCCGAGTGGCAGGTTCAGTCGGCTATATCGTATCAATTCTCGACAAATTGTTTCCAGGGAGATATCGGACACTCTGCTAATATCGACGACGTTGCGTATCTCATCACGACGTCCTTTCAGAATCCTATGATAGGCAGGTGAGACTGACGCGGTTCTCGTTTTCTCTAAATGCTCGACTACCTCCGCTGGTAGATCTGCTCCGGTACGTCGCAGGAATTCTAAGTTCAAAAGTCTCATCCGGATCGCATGCTGCCGGCCGTAGCTGCTTAGTATCTGTCGTGCTGCGTCAATTTTGTTTGAATGTCGATACCCGTCCTTGATCTGCTCCTTGTGCGCGAGCTCTCCAAACTCGGTAGAATACATAGGAATATTGCCAAACTGGTAGATGTGCTCGCGAAAGTGAATTATTAGATGCATCTTAATAAAGTTGAAATGGGATTCGGCGTGGATCAAGTCCATATGTTGGTCGTTTTCTTCTTGGCAGTCTTCCTCGCGTACCCGGGGCCTCTTCGATCTAGCGACTGACTGGTTTACTAGCATACGCTGGCAGCGTAGGTCCTTGCGCAGCTCATCAGCCTTGGCCTGCGTCTGTTTCGATATCCTAAACTCCAAGAAGATATTTTTCGTCTCGTGAAAACGCTTTGCATAGTAGTCCATATACTGTATGGTCTCGTCTGTATGGCTTGGGTATTGAGCCATCATGCTAAAATCAAGTAGCGACCCGACGCAGATGAGCGCACGTTTGAAAGGTTGTACTTGTGTGCTATCAGGCTGTCTCAATGCCACGGCGAGGACTCTCAACAGACACCGCCCTAGAACCCTTATCTCCTTTCCTTGCCACTGCGTAATCTCACGGTAAGTTTTTTTGGGCGCATAGAATCCCGGGTAGGGCGGCAAAGCCTTCCAGGTGTCGTCGAACGCCTGCTATCGTGAGTGTTTCTTGAGAAATCCCTGTATCCATTCCATCATATGCTTGAATAGTCCTAGATAAATCGTATGTAGCAAATCCGGCATGTGCAGATCAGGTGCCGAAACTCTTTCAAGTCCTTGAAAAATATTTTGCCCTGTCTTTATACCAAGGCGTTCGTAACGTTCGTTTCTTGCGTAATTTCTAGCCCGATGATGATTGGCGCCGGTTCCTAACTCATGAGGAGGCACCTCACATTTAGGACAGGCATTGGTTTTTATCCCGTGTAGTGCGGCGTTTTCCATATGGTCAGCAATCCACCCAGACAAGATCGGGAAGCATCTCCGGATTTTCCCGTCGGCACAGTCTATTGGGCCGCCCTCTAGCGTAGTATCTCTCAAGGGTTCAAAGATGAGTTCGAATACGCCCTGAAGGGTGTCGGCATTAATCTGTCTCTGGAGTTTGTCTGCTGCAGGGATCTTGGCGAGTTTGGGTGGAATGGGCAATAGCGCAAGAAGGAGAACTGCCATTGATCCAGGTCTGTTACGTCTAGTCGACAGAAGATTTCCGATAGTAATGTAGACTGGCCATGCCTTCTTGTCCCCCGAGAAATGGGTGAGATGCGTCTGATCAGACATCCCAATAATTGGAACCACCGTCGCCCCATCGGGAAGTGTTTCCTACGCACTGTTAACAACCTTAAATGAAGTAGGGCGGAAAACTATACTTGGACGTCCCACCACCAGTCGGCCGTATGCATTTCGGCATATATTCTCTGTCCATTCTGATCGAATTCCCGGCGCGGCGCATATACTAAGTCATCTCGGTAGGTTATCTGCCGAAGAAGATATCTCACGCAGTCCAGGATGTTGCGATAGAAGAATGGAACGTGCTCTTGCCATCCTCACTGGCAACTTGTCCTTCGAACCATCGTAGATATGGGCCATCCGGATCCAACGATCGAAGAAGTTTCTCCAGCATATACATGTAGCTATAGCCAATTGACGCCGGGTCACCGAGATTATTTGCAAAGTAATCATTGATCTGCGAGTTCGAGGATTTACTCTCAATGAACCAAGATGCAAGTTTGAACCCCTTGCACTGGTGAATGGAGCCCATGGGTCCTCGCACAGTTTGATATGTTCTTGCTCATATCCGTTGACGGCTCCAATTGCTTCTCCGGCGGTTCATAATGCGTCTGTTCAGCAGCAGACGAAGACGTGTTGTCGCTAAGTGCGTCAGTATCGGAGTCGTACGTAAGGTCATTAATTGCGTCGCGTTCATATCCGGCCGGATCACTGGCAGGATCTGATTCGTAGTCTGAATCGGGGCGCTCGCTCGGTTCATTCAAGTTCTGAAGAATTATGTCGGTTCCGGGGTCGTCAATGCCATTCGGAGGCGGATTTCGTAGGGTAGAAGCAAGTATGATATCGAGATATGCATGCGCTTTTCGGAGGTGTACCTCGTATGGGCCTGCACGCATGTATCTTTGACGACAATATGAACATTTGACCGGCATGGTAGATTTCAGCTCTGTTGATTTCAGGAGTAATGTGTATATTCTGAGGGTCAGCGTAACTTGAAGGTTGTGGTGATCGTGATCTTAACGCGTAAGGGTGAGAAGCTGGGCCCGGCGCCGCACACGCTTTGAACAATCATAGTGGAATCGGTTTAGCGTTGTTTGTCGCGCCATCATGTGTGTTCAGCTATTTATCACTTGTGTTCGACTTGAAATAGATAATGACCGAAACACTAATGCGCCTGAACTGTCAATTCTTGATTCATCTTGAAATCAACTCAAACAATTCATGATGGTTTCAACCTCTCTTGAACGTCTGCGTGTTGTGTATAGAATGTGGGTTGATCCCGGCGGAAGGGAGTTCATACCAAGAATAATCTCACAACGCCCACAATATCCACCAATATCCACAGCATCCACCATCTTCACAACATAAGACTCGTATCTTTCAGAAGACTATTTATATAGACCAAAATTCGATGACATGGCGCAAAATATCAACAATGTACAGTACGTCCACATGGCGAATCCGGGAGTGGGCCAGGCGCCTCCGCCGGGGCAGACCTATCAACTTCCGCCGAACTCTCTCGCAGGGCAAATTAGTATGAGTCGCTCGAATCCTGACAGTACATCAATTACGGCTCATAAATCAAACATGGGGTTCACTGCTATTCCAAAGGACCCGGTGTATACAGCATGGCGGGACCTTGTGAAAGATCTGATGATAGCAAGGAACTATGTGCCGGGAGTCAGGGCCAGTATTTATCCTGACGCCGACTTCCAGCCAATCGTCGCAGGTATGAGGAGATTGCGCCCTGCATGTGATGAACTCGCCACAGCATCGGCTGCGAATAATCTGCTCGTATGCAGGAGATCGATGAGGCAGTCATTCAACTCGTTAAGGACTGTGTGAGGAAGTTGTTTACCACAGTAAAGACTCAGGGAGCTGGTGCCGCCCAGGGTCAGCCGGGAGTCCCCTTTGCGCAGGTGATTGTTCCGGCGAATTTACTATCAATAAACGTCCCAGCTCAGTGGGGTCTTGCAACGGCTGTGCCGAACGTAGCCCCAGTTCTCCAAAACGCTCCCCCAGGCAACGCTCCTCCTAATCCACCCGGGAACAACCAAGCGCCAGTACCACCCCCCGCACCTCACGTAGCCCTATTTCCCCACTGGCAAAACGCTCCCCCGGCCAACGCTCCTCCCGCTCCACCTGCGAACAACCAAGCGCAAGGACCACCCCCCGTACCTCACGTAGCCCTATTTCCCCACTGGCAAAACGCTCCCCGGCCAACGCTCCTCCTGATCCACCCGGGAACAACCAAGCGCCAGGACCACCCCCCGTACCTCCCCGACCGGTTGCTGACCCTGCCCCTCCAGTTGATGACCCTGCCCCTCCAGTTGATGACCCTGCGTTACCAGTTGATGACCCTGCGTTACCAGTTGACGACCTGCGTTACCAGTTGACGACCCTGCATCACCAGTTAACGACCCTGCTCCGCCACCAATCGCACCGCCCCCCCGGCAAATCGCGCTATGGCCAACATTATGCCAACAGGTTAGTTCTTTTCTAAATTATCTGCGTGTTTCATGCTTTCACTTACTAACGAAGAGAATACAGATTGGAGCGCTCTACTTGGGCGCCCACGTGCCGTGCGTATAGCTTATGTCCTGCCTTCGAGACGTGGCCTGGGGCTGTCAGCGGAACAAAGGGCAAAGGTAAACGTCCCTGCAAACCCATGAGTACTCAATTGGCCTCCCCCCCACATCGCTGGTGTAGAGTTTGCCGAGCTAGATTCCTATGACATCCGTGGACTGTCAGCAATGATTTACAGAACCAT